>QJNY01000189.1:0-136565 GCA_004155945.1 Monosporascus sp. mg162
CCCCCCCCCCCCCCCCCCCCCTTTTTTTTTACTAGCTGATATGGACACCGGGCTAATAGTGGCTTCTTCTAGTGTACGAGGGGAAGAGCCTGGCGGGGATGATGGACATGATCCAGAAAGGAGAGATCCCCGAGGGCAGCAACGTATTGTACGCGCACCTCGGTGGCCAGCTGGCGCTCAACGCCTACTCGGCCATCCAGTGAGGGTTTTCTTCCCTAATGCGTCTAACTGAAGGGGCTTCGCGAAGGAGGAGAACTACACCTCAGTGTTCCCGGCCCCGGATGACTTCTAGCAAACAATGCGAAGTTATTATGAACGACGAATTTTCTATTTCGTCTGAACATACAAAACTGACCACGTAATTGAAAGCTATGGACCTTTTTTTATTTTTATTTTTATTTTTATAAAATTTTATTATTTCCGCTGTTATTGGTGGATATTTCCCTTTGTTTCAATTGTCGACGCCATTCCGTTCTAGTCGTATTCAAATGTGCGAATATGAATATGGCGACCGTTCCTAACGACGTACCAGTTAGCCTCCCCGCAATTTCACAAAGCAGGCAGTGGAGCGGCAGGGCGGCATTCGCCTCGGCCAAATCCTCACCACCTAAGCCCAGGAATCCTCCGATTCTCGACTCCTGGTCTATTTCTAGCGCAGCCTATTCTTCAAGGAGTCCATGTCCTTCGCTTGTTGAGAGGACCGTCTCCCGTATCTGCGTCGGCTGCATGTCCCCCCTCCCGTGTTATCTCCACAGCGGAGGAGGCTGAGGAGTCGGCGTCCTATGCTCGCGTATTTTTGCATCTGGACGTTGGTGACGTAGCCCGTCAGGTCGTTTTGCAGGGCGGTATGTTCGGGTGCTTGGCGGAGCTGACTAAGGTCATCATGACTGGAAATGTTCGACTCTTACGCCTCCTGCTTCAACGCCTGCCTTGTGAATGTGTCGTAGGGCTCAGAGCCGCGCAGACGAACAGCGTATGCATGGGCACGTTTGACGAGTGGGATGTGGTAACCGGGAACAGAGTGCTATGTGAGGCTTGATACATATGTCGGTACCTAATGTCGTACGTTGATCTTGGAAGAGGGTGGCCGTGGTGGAAGAACGGGTTCATAATCATCATCAGGGGTAGAGTAAGCTGGGCTTGTCTAGGTGGTAACATAAAATTGAGCAGCTGAATAACGTATGAAAGTGTATACGGGAAGGTTCAGAGTGATCATGAGATAATATGTGATCATAGACCTGTATATACTAATACGCCCGATAAAAGTATCCCATGGCATATCTCTCGCATTTCTCTAACCCAGCTACTATAATGCTTCCATAAGTCTCCCGCTTCTATCATGTCTCCATATGACCCCAACCTCAACGCCTTTATTATGCAAAAATCTACAGACTATTACGACTTGAGGAAGCCCTCGAGCTCATTCGCCTCGTCATCAGACGATTCTTCCTCTTCCTCTTCTTCGTCGTCATCTTCGTCGTCATCGTCGTCGTCGTCTTCCTCCTCTTCGGATTCCTTCTCCCCGGCGGCCTCCTCGTATTCGCTTTCCTCCTCCTCTTCCTCATCCGTCTCGCCCTCCTCATCGTCCTCCGCAAGCCAGTCGTCCAGAGTCATGGCGCCGGCGCCGTTCCTCTTACCCTTATCCACCGCCGGCGGCGGCGGTGCATCGCCCAGCGCCTCCGCCGCGGGTATGGCGGCCCTCCTCCCGTCGCCGCCGTACTCGCGGGTGTTGTGCCCGGCGTCCTGGTCGCGGAGCCTCGGGTCGGGCTCGCTACCCTCGGGGACCCAGTCGGGCAGGGGCTCGTAGCCGCGGATGCCGTGCAGGCCGGCGGCGACGTCGGCGGCGAGCACGAGCGACGAGGAGCCGAGGGTGAGCCCGCGACGCGTCTCCGAGGGGCTCGGTGCTTGCGGCGCGGGCTTGGGCGCCAACAGCATGAGGGTAGCGAGCTGCGGCACGCCGAGCAGCGCCTTGTAGAGGCGCGCGCGGTCGCGCAGGTCGTACGACGTGTCGTAGCGGACAAGCAGGAGGACATAGTTCCACAGCCGGGCCACCGGGTGCTCGTCCGTTATCGGCGGCGGCGGCGACGGGGGGGGCGCCTCCCTCTCCGAGCCTTCTTTATTTGACTCTTGCCCCGCCTCGGTTTGTCTGTTGATGTGGTGGAGGTAGACTTTGGCCGCGAGCAGCACGATCTGGCGCTTTGCGATCTCGGACTCGTCGCTGAACCCCTTGAGAAGGATTCGTAATACGTCGGCGGCGATGTTGTTCTCCCCGCCAATACCAGCAAATTCACCCACGAGCCAGACGATCGTTGCCCGTGCCTGCGGATCTGTCGCGGAGTCAAGGTTCTTCGCTAAGCGCACAACTGTTCCAATATGCGCATCCGGATCTTTCTGAATGAGATGCCGGATCACAGTTAGAGACTCAGCAGCAAGCGTCCCGTCTAAGCTGGTTATTTGGCCCAATAGGAGACGCATACAGCGGGGCGCGGTAGCCGGATCTGCCAGCGCACAGCGACCGATAGCCCGCACCGCCTCGCGGACGAGCGCCTTATTCGAGCCGCGAGAAAAGTGCTCGAGCTCGTTTAGGATGAGACTCTTGATGTGCAAGGGGCTGTGAGGGAAGATGAGAGTTAGGACTTCGAGTTTAAGTTCCCACACGGTAGCGCTATCTGTCGCCCGGACGAGGAAGTGAGATACGTATTTGACGAAGGAGGCCGGCTCAGTTAGACATATAGATACGATGTTGTAAAGGGCGATTTGTTGTATATCTTGGGCTCCTCGAAGTAAGGCGACCAGGGGGCCAACGGCAGCCTTGACGTACTCGGTTGTGCCAAGGTCAGCGTAACAACGTGCCACTGCGACGACAACGCCAGAGTTCCTACTCTGTAGGAGTGGCCTGACCCCGTTAAGCAGAAGGGCGAGATCAGGATCTAGAACAAGGACCTTCTCGCCATCCGGTGCAGGTTCTGATCCGCTTTCTCCGTAGAAGTCTTGAAGGTCGGCTGACTTGTCTTTCGCCTTGACAGTGCGTGTCCGTCTCGGAAAGCATTTCCGGGCATAAATGGTCATCATCCTCAACGTCGCGAGTTGGCTCCATTCGTCCATATCCACAATCTTCTTGACGAGACCCCTGTAGTGCTTATGGACCAAGTCAATGCGGTCCGGGCAGATCTCCATGAAAGCGGAAACGGCAGCACCGGCGACGAAGTACTGCCTGTCTCCCAGAAGCGTGGATAAGTACTCGAGGAGCTGAGGTAGAGTATTCGGCTCCAACCGGTAACACTTCGGTATCGCGAGCGCAGCTGCCTTGCGCACGTGAGGAGACATGTCGCCGGCCCCTTTCTTGATCGCCAATGACACGATCTGGCTGATTACGGGAACTCGGATGCCGGACATAGTGCGCAGCGCCAGAGCTCGCACCTGAGGGTTCGCATCGGAAAGGGACTTCTGGATGGTATTGATAGAAAGCAAGGCCATGTCGGGTTCCTGCTCGGCATGGTGAATAAGATATATGTACACGAGCTTCTTGATCTCGAGGTTGGGCGACGCGACATTTTTGACGACGGAGGAGAAGAATGGTAGGGTCCGTTGTTCACGGTACATCATCTTCGCAGATAGAAAAGTCAGCTGGCGCTTCAGGCAGCGGACCAAATAGATGTGGTATTCGTACAGAGATGACCCGGCGCAGTCCGTCAAGCACTTCGCGATCATTGCGACTGTCTAGCAGCTTTTTGAGTTGAACCGTGGGTAGAGAACGAGTCGTGGTGCTTCGTGAACTTCGGGCAGCGTGGGCGGCATCCAGCGTAAGCTCCCGGGCTTTTTGTCGCATGACGACATCAGCTCACCAAACGTCTATTGGGGGACGTATAAGTCTCTTACCGCTCTCGAGTAGAGTAGATATCCGAGATATCGACTCCATTTCCGCTACGTTGAGCGAGCAAGCAGCCCAAAGGCGCTGTCGCGTGATAGAGGCTATGGAATTTGGAGTGACGTCGCCGTTTAGTATGAATTGTAGGTGGTTGAGGGCCGGGAAAGGGGACGGTGAGACTGACTTGGAGCTTTGGCGGGGTGGAACGTAATCGTACTTGTACAGCACAGTATAATACAAGTACTAGCGCTAGTACAGTGCTTATCCACTGCGGAGGGGCACACGGGCCGGCCGTCCAGCGCTGTGGACTCGGGGGGTCAAGACAAGTAGACTAGGACATACTTACCCAAAATCTTAAGTGCAGATGCACTTGATTCGAAATCTTTATGGAATAAAAACATCATGTTCTTGGTCTAATTTGAATAAGGTAGGTGTTAATGTTCATCGCCCTCAAACTGCATGCACGGCTTAATTCCAAGCTAAAGCAGCAAAAGTGATATGAAGTGAAGCCATAGAGTATCCTGAAGATTCCTGCATCTCATCATCCATGTCTTCATCCTGTACCTTGCTCTCACCAGCACTACCATCCGAGCTCCTCAGCTACGTCTTGGACTACCACGCCCACCCCACAACCCTGATCATATGTTCTCCGCCCTCAGACTTCCTCGCATCTCTCGCCGAGGAGTTCGGGAGCTACGGCGTAACGTCATCAAATCCCGACCTCGATGAGCGGGAAGACGAGCCGCCCGCAGAAGAACAACAACAGGCCAAAAGCGGCGGCGACGGGGTCAGACACCGACTTCTCTCCTCCCCTCTGTACCAGGTCGCCGTGTCGAGGCACATACGCACCGTCTACGTCCCGACGGCGACGCACCTGCGCGCGTACCTCTCGGTCTTCTCCCCGGACGACTCCAAGGTCGCCCCACCGCCGGCCAGATTCGCTGCTAAGCTAGCGATGCGGCCGCACCTCGTGTTGTACGGGTTCCTGGACCTGCACCGCGACACTAGTGAATGGAGCGCACAGGGTCTGGGAAACTCGGCGGCGGCCCTGGTGGAGCTGGGCAACCGGCTGGCGTGGGACGTCGCCGTCGTCGAACCGCGGAGGCCGGACTCCGGCGGTGCGCTGCTGGAGGAGATCTTGAGCGAGCCGGTGCCCATCCTGAGTAGCGGCGGCCGCGGATTTGGCCTCGAATCGGAGGAGGGTGGGTGGTCCGGGCGGAGGGTCCAAGTAGGGAGGGTACTCATGCGATGGTTCCGATTCCGGCGGGGGTTATGGGACGTAGACGTCGATGAGAAACAGGACGTAGCAATGAAGGACCGTCCAGCCTAGCCCGTTGTGCATGCGTTATATAATGCTATTGGGACATCTCTCATACAAGTAACACCTTGGACGCTCTATCCCGCAGATGCAGCCTCGAGGAACCCCTACGCGTAACGCCACAACGCCGACCGTGGTATCTCTTCGT
Source organism: Monosporascus sp. mg162 (assembly GCA_004155945.1). NCBI lineage: Eukaryota > Fungi > Ascomycota > Sordariomycetes > Xylariales > Monosporascus > Monosporascus sp. mg162. The sequence continues at coordinate 5,335 of QJNY01000189.1, forward strand.
AAAACCCATGACAAAACCGGATAAAAGGCAACGAGTAAGGCCTCAAATCGCCTGCTCCATCTCCTTGATGTACAGTTTGATGTGCGACTCCATCTTCAGGTACTCGTCGTAGGCGCTGTGCACCTCGTTCTCGATGTTCTCCTTGAGATCGAGCATCTGATTGTCTGGTTAGCATTTGATCCACGTAACAGAGCCCCCCCCCGGCCTCCATAGACATACCTTCTTCTCTGTCTGCTCGATGCGGACCCTGCGCCTCTCGATCTCGGTGCCCTTGGCCGCGCGCTCCTCGGTGAGCTTCTTGTGCAGGGCGCGGAGCTCCTCCATCTTCTCCTTGGCCTCCTGGGCCTTCTCGCTGCTCTGCTCGCGCAGCTTCTCGGTGCGCTCGTTCCACTTGGCCAGCTGCCGCTGCAGGAGGGCCTCGGTCCGCTCGACCTCGCGCACGTTGTTACCGCGCTCCGACAGCGCGTCCCTCTGCTTCGCGTTCCGGGCGTTTTCCTCCTCCTCCTTGGCCAGCTCCGCCCCGATCTCGTCGAGCAGCTTGATGCACGACGCCACGTCCGTCGACACCACGCCGAACGAGTCGGCCGACGTCTGCAGCGCGCGCGCGCGCCGGTCGAGGGAGTCGATGTGCGCCTTGTCGGCGTTGAGCGTGTTGCTCAGCTCGGCGAGGCTGGTCTGCAGCGCCGAGGGGCTCTGCAGCGTGTAGGGCCGCAGCTTGGCGCTCTCCTGCTTCAGCAGCACCTTCTCGTGCGTCCTCTGCTCGAGCTGCTGGGCAAGCTCGCCCTTCTTGGCCTTGGCCTCCTCGAGCCGCGCGGCGACCCTCTCCTGGTTGCGCCGGAGCTCGAGCAGCGTCTTCTTGAGCTCCTCGTTGCGCGCCGTCTTCTCGCGGACCTGGGCCTCCATGGCGCGGCGGTTGTGCCGCATGTCCTCGAGGCGGGCCTCCATGTCCTGGTTCTGGCCGTAGAGGGCCTCGATGCGGTCCTTGGCCTTCTCGCCCTTGCCCAGCTGCTCCTCGATGACGTCGATGTGGCTCATGCGGAAGCGGAAGAAGTTGATGAGGTAGCTGAAGATCTTGACGAGGCGCTCGCGCGTCGGGCGGTAGAGGTCGGCGAAGCTAAAGTCGGTAATACCGCACTCGAGCAGCAGGCGGCGCAGCGTCACGTAGAAGCCCATGAGGTTCCGCGTGTCGGGCGGCACAATGTCGCTGTACTCGCCGCACACGTCCTCGGCGGCCGCGCGCATCGCCGGCTCGACCGACTCGCGCGTCACGTTCATCAGCAGCTCCGCGCACCACTCGAACACCATCTGCACCTGCACCGGGTTCGGCTTCTGCAGGTCCGCCACCGTGAACGGCACCCCGATCTCCGTGATGCATCCCGCGATCTCCTTGTCCGGCAGCCGCATGAGGGCGTCGGCCTCGTCCTCCTTCTTGCGAGCGTTGCGCGACTGCGTCTGCGACCCCGGTATTATAGACATTCGCCCGTTATACGCCATTTTCGTCGGTGGGTTGCGACTATCTTGGAAGACGTGTATGTTTCGAGCAGCAGTCGTATATTCCGCGAATTTGTCGGTACACTCACGTTGCTGTATCTAAAGTTGTTGATGGGCCATCATTTGATGATGCTCCCCTGGTGATATAACAAAAGTCGCTTCGCAGCGCGATTCCATGCTAGTAAACGTGGGGCCACTTTCTGTACGACAAAAGACAGGTACTATCGATTGTTGGAGGGACAACCTTGTATGTATTACATAATCATCTAATTCCACAGCTCCAACCCGCTTTCTCTGCGGGCATTTTTCAGAAGCCTCGACGAACATACTGAACCATCATTTGCATCCAAATGTTGATACATGCGAATAAGAAACTCACCGTGGCCACTTCAATATTTGATCACCAGTCTGAATTCGTCGACGAAAGAAGCATGAGTGCAACATAGGGTTAGTTTCTGTTTGAGGGGCTTACAGTCTGCCAGCTGACGAACAGCTGCCGCTTCAAGCCAAAGTACTATTTTCCTCAATCAATGCTCGCAAGCTCGTATTACAGCATCATCTTACGCGGTCACAGTTTATACCTCAGCACTATCCTTGTGGCTTACAACGGGTTGTTTATAGCTTCTTAGCTAGGTACCCTATGTGGCGTCGATCGTATCTCAGCTGATGGATGCCGTCGTCTCTGGTTACGGGGAATGCGATTGGCCATCGGTCTTAAGCCTCCGGTCCATCTTGAAACATCCGGGGCATCGCAGTTTCTGAAGGAGTATCTATTTCTACCCTATGGTATCGCCTGGTCGTACATCTGTCTTCGCCTAATCTTCCACAAGGATTTCGAGAACCACATTACCTAGAACATATCTGGCAGGAAAGCCGGATTGCAGGTATTTCGAGGTATATTGAGATGCGACTGAGAGCATCAACCGATATAAGACTTTTGATTGCAACCTCCATGGCACCACCAATCAGTCGCCATCATATGCGAGTCATTTCACCCCCCTCCTGAGCGTACCAACAAGCTTCTCTTGAGCGCCTGACGCTCCATGATCGACAAAGCTGATCGCCGAGGCCTCCTAGCTTTCATCTTGTCTCATTACGGGTAGTCTGAGATCATGGAGAGTTCATCTTAACAAATTCATCCAATGTGATAGTACGAGGTTGGCAACAGGTTGGGCAGCTAAATGCCTCTGGCTGGGCTCTAGAGCTATTAGTAGAGTCGATCCCGATGGTGAGCGTTGTCGAAGGGCTCCGCTCAGCCGGTGGGCAGCTTCGTGTATTGTTCCTTCTGTAAAGTAACCGTCGATCGGGTGAATACGTTCAGTAAAGTTGGGTGTGAACACTCAGTCAAGCTTGAAAAAAGACTGTGAGTTTGTGGCTGGACGACGTGGTCGATATGTATGAGATGTGGCACGCGGTTTATCAAATGTAGAACAGCGCGCCGTGCTACCCAGCCAGCCGGAGGGTTGGTTCTCTTCTCACTTCCGTGGCCTCCGTGCTTCGCTGCCAAGATTCCGAAGCGAACTTAAACAGCACCCATCACGGTTAGCAGTGGCTCCAGACTCTCACTTTCGAGAAGGCTCAGTGACTTCAAGGCGGACTGCATTCCGACAGGGGGTGAAAATGTAACGCTCCTCGCACAACGTCCTACGTGTCAGTCTGACAGAACACAACTTGGGACGTCTAGCATTGATAACCAACGAGCAATTCATGCAGGAAGGTCCAGCGCTCTCCGACACAGGCTCTTCTTCGATAGAGTTCTGTAGAAGTTGTCTACTAGGTATAGAGACTCTTGTAAGTAAACTGGCGGGGGTTTCGCCTCGATACGAGCTGCTCTGGCCCAATCGAATTTTTTAAAGGCATAGTCTGAGGGTGACAGTCAATCAGGAACAAGGAACCGCCCTAACGGCGACATATGTGGATTGCTCATAATGTCAATAGTACTTCGTACTCTGCATTCGTATATGTACATATGGGAAAGCCCTGGGCTTTTGGACTCGAGATTTGCTGGGGCCCTTACCCAATGGAGTGCCCGGTCCCGCTCAGTGCTTCGCATGGTACGCCACAGCACAGGGTTTAGACAACGTTCAGGCACGGCGATCGGAGCGGGATCTGTGGTCGGAACTTGCTTGTACATGAGAGAGAGGGCACGGACTGCCGCACTACACTGCACGGGGAAGGAGGGGTGATTGATCATTTCTCGTGAGACCATCTCTGTTACGTCTCTCTCACGAGATACAGAGTTCAAGACAAGAGAGCTCCGGCCACATGGCTGCATTTTCTCCGTCTTCTCGAATACGAACTGCTGGACGTTCCACTGGTGCCATTATAAAATCGAAAAGAGTTCTTTCTGCCTTGTAGACGAAGCAAGACAGCATTTTGGTCCCGCCGGCCGGGTAGAGCAGATGCTGGGGTACGCGTCTCGGTGGGCTATTCCACGTACAGCACTTACCGTATTTAGGTTTAGCTTAACGGTTCTGCGGAACCAAAAGTCGAGTTAATCCTCAGTAATAATCCTGTTCGAGGAGCTGGTATCTCTTGAGCGTCTATTTCTTGTGAAACGTATGCTGAGGGATTCTATGACCACATTCGTGATGTCTTCAATAACGTACAACGTAGCTTGCTTATTTACGTACTGCTTCAGATAGATCTTCAATTGTACAGTGGGGTGGGATACATGATTGCAAGCCCTACACTAGGAAGGGTCGAGGATACGAAGTGCTTACTACGTATGGCTAGGGAGTGAACTCCGCTTGGATCTAATGCAGAGATTGGGTAAAAATTTGTTAAGAAGATAGGTTATATCCGGCGCCACTCTTGGTAAACCGTATAAAGGTTGTTAACAACTATATATCGCGATATCATGTTCAGTATGTCTTTAGTTGTATGACCAGCGGGCAGCACCCTCTCTGGAGAGGTTAGGGAAGGTGAAATTGAGTTGCCTTCGCTAGGACTAGACACGTCTTCAGATCTCTCTAATGGTCAGCCCCAAGACCGGTAGAAAGGGTGACACATGAGGTAAGGTCTCCTATGGACTTGCATTTACTCTTACGCGGTGAAATCCTGCTTGGGCATTCATTAAAACAAGCAGAACCTGGCTTGATGAGGCCGCAGACTACGTCTACGAGGAATGCAGGTGCCTGTACCTGATCTGAGGTTGGGCTGTCGGAGAGTTCTGCTACCAACTGCATCGTCCCGGCTTGAAACATGTAATCCTAGGCAGGAGGGGTGAATTCTTTACGACAGTCGGACTCGCGAGCATTTTTACCCTTCGGAATTGCATCTAAAAGTCATGTAGCTTATGAGAATAGGTACGAATATCTGTAGATATTCACCTTATTAACTGATGAATTATGGCTGTTCCGTTCGTATGGGATTAGTAAAACTTACTGCCTCCTTGCTATATGGTTTCTATAACTCGGTACTAGTAGGTCTGCTTAAAGATCCTAGCAATACATACTCATATACCTACCTATTCGATTCGAACGGGTCTTTGGCTGGCCCGCTTGGTTGGAAGACGGTGTTTTCTTAATGGACGAGGTGCTGCAAGCGGAAGTAGGAAAGGGGATATTACGTACCTGTACATAGGTATGTAAGTGATAGTGATATGTGTTGAATACCTAAGTTGTAAAAGTATGGGCCGGCCCATGAGTGAATGAGTGAATGAGTGAGTGACGAGTGATGAGTGGCTGATGAGTCGGTCCAGTCATTGATTCAGGGTCCCAGTCTACTGTGCTTAGAAGAATTCAAAATTTTTGCTTATTACTGTTTCCATTCACCTGCCCTGCCACTTACAATCCATCCGCATCCAGCAGCTGTGCCCTGGCGATTGGACTCTGGTGACGCCCGTTCCTTTTTCTTGCCACCCTTCCCGCTTGACGTCTTTACTTTTTCCCTGTTATTAGACCCAGGTTTACATCCTCTACTATTAATAACACGCCCTTGTACTCACTCACCTGCATACCTACATCTCTACTAATATTTGTCAATGTAGTGCGTGCTCTTGTCAAATTGAAAGAATCCACTTACACGTATCCTACCTTGCAAATACCTGCATATACCGGCTTACATTAGGTGCTTACATTAGGTGTGTACCTCCCCTACAGCACTAGTAGCAATACATCGCCCGCATCACCTTCCAACCTTGATATTTCCGCCACGGCTTCGCACCTGCAGTTCTCTTAATTGACAGTCTCGTAAGTGGAGCGCCCAGTTGCCCTGAATCTAGAAGCCCCGATCCTGGGCTGGGCCTGCAACATTCCAGTAACGACCGCCCAAAACGCCTCTTTTGCATCAATTCCCCTTATTCTTTGCTTGCGCAGGAAACGCAATAAAATTGATGACGGTATGAGCAGGCCGAGACGGCCATACCCACCCATTTATTCCTTGCGAAATCGACTTCTGTCTCGCGCTCTATCTACCTAGTCTAGCGACACGGACATTGTCGCCAGCTGAAGTTGACGTAGTGTTCATAGGGGACATTCACGCCCAGGACGCAGCCGACGCACACTCACTCTCCCAGCATCGAGTTTCCTGCGACTACTCACCTATCTTAATGGTTTGCTTCGATCTGCGCCAATGGCGATAATCAAACCGTACCGACTATTTGCCGATACCGATAACAGCTGCCGTAAGGCGAGCGCTGCGACATAGCCTCATCCATCGATCCGAAGATAGAGGATAAGCCACGGGCGCAGGCACAAGCGGATACTTGTGTAAAATGGCTATGTGGCCTTTTCGCCGGAAGGGGTCGCGCAAGCGATCTCGGACGGCTCCCGTCTCTGCCGACGTCGATAACCAAGGCCGTGGCCGACAAGGTCAAACCCCGAATCGGATACAGACTGAACCTGACCCTGTCATGACAGGCGCGGGGCCCACGAAAGAGAGGCGCGAGAATAAGTTGCAGCGTCGGAAGAGTCGCGCATATAGTTTCTCGCCGGGACGTCGGGACTCGTTGCGCATTGCTCCAGCTCAAAAGCAGCCGACGGCATTTTTACCTGCAAGATCTATACCCGCTGTCACGGGTCAAGTTGATAGAAGCAAGAGGGAGGCTTCCAATACAGGCGGCGCTTCAATACCAAGAGTCCCAACCTTACACCATGATAACTCAAGGAACAAGCGCAAAAGCGGCCAGCACTTAACCGGGAAACAGTCCAGCAAACGAAGGAAGGAGGATCATGACCGCGAGGCTGAGATCAAGGCTATGAGCAAATTCATGCCCGTACGTCCTGCCACTGATAATTGGACTACTGGGCGCCCCATGAAGAGAGAGAGCATACGGGGAAGAAATGCCTTCCATAGGAGCTGGGATGAGCATCCGTCCTCGGAAGTCTCGTTGCCTGTGCCGGAATCCATTGATACGACCATGTCTTCGGACTCGGAGCAGGTTTCCTGGAAGGTCTCCGCTCTCGACGCATTAGCTCCCCGTCCGACCTTACGGTACTCTTCGTATCCTATCTATGGGCCGGCGAGTACATCAGGACCGATGCGATCCACTTCGACGAGGAAGAAACTCGCCGAGCGGGGACCCATACCCGAATCGACCTTGAAGGCATCCAAGAGGATAGATGACCTAGCGAATGACTTAGACGCATCAGATATCCGGGAGCTTATGGAACGAGACAAACGAAGGAGGGAGATGAAAAAGGAGAAAGAGCGTGAGCGACTGGAAAGGCGTCTGGCTAGAAGGGCAGAGAAGCAGCAGCGCGAGGAGGCGGAAGCTGCCAAAAGTGGCACACCTCCACCGCAAAATCTCGAGAGAGGAGTTTTCGGTCGGGAGCTAGCCACGTCAGGACCCAATAGAACGTCAGCAATTATAACATCGTCGAAGATGCGGCCTTCATACGAATCATCTCGAGAGCGGTCCAAGAAACTGTCCTCAGACGAACCGATCCGCCGAGAGAATGCGCCGTCACCTCTGGATAACTTTCATCGCACTAGCAGTTTTCCAGCTGAGCCATCTACGCAACCTGATGTTTCTCAGCGTGAAACCGGGCACAAGCCCGATACCGAAACCCCCGAGCCACCCTCTCCGCGCTCGACCAGCCCAGGTCTCGTGAACTATATGCGTTCCAAGAAGCGCCGGTCCTCACCAACGCGATCTGACTTCGAGAAAGTCGAATCGACTCCGCCGCTGGCGATCTCCCTAAGGGCAGACGACGCGGAGTCCGGTGGTGGTAGAACATCTGACAGCGGATCTTCTAGGCCATGGATGTCGTTTTTCAAGTGGGGAGGGAAGAATAGGCGGATGTCCGGCCCGTCGTCGTTCTCAAACACATCCCGAGACTCGATGCTCGCGATCCCGCCGCCCCAACCACCGCCCAGCTACGTGCCTCGACGCGTGAGTGGCGGAATGCCGAAGCGTACTATGTCTCGCTTCCGGGAGGATCTACCCGAGTTGCCGCTGTCTCCCCCGGATTCTCGCGTAACATCTCCTGAAGCCGACCCCCCTCCCTCCGAGCCTTTGCCGATCATTCCCGATGACGTCCAAATGCGCTACGACACGCCGATATCTGGTCGCCGATCCCAAGAGGTGATGCGCGCGACTCCGAGCTCTTTGCACCGTGATGATATACAAGCTTCGCCAGCGCCGCAGTCCATGTCATTAGCGTCCATTGACTCGGAAGGGTCGTGGTTATCTGGGCGAATGGGTGGCCGTAAGAGGGCTTCGACAGGCTTACGCAACTCTTCGCAAATGTATCCCCATCGGATCGCGTCACGCGGTTCCGAGAGTCATTCATCGGGACGGACTGACGATGCTATCGTTGACGATGAGTACCTTAACAGTCACGTTCCCACCCCGCTGCACCGCGATGCCACGGGGGAGGCTCCACCGAGTAGGGACGAGGACGACGGGCGCGAAGCCAGATGGGGTGCAGTAGGCCACACTCCGACGATAATGCATCACCACGAGACGATGAGGAGTCGAGAAGGGCTACTAATCCAGTCGTTTGATGAGGAAGACAAGGATGCCGATAAGGCGAGCGAAGGCACATTCGAAGAGGGTGTGACGCCGGTCGAGCCACAGAGAGCGACAAGCGTCAACCTCGGCAGGGGACATGCTCGGAACTTTAGTGCTGGTAGTGCAAAGCTGCTCGATTTGACCCCTCGGCCATCCGGGGAGAATAAGAGAAGCACTAGCACTACGGAGCGCCTGGATCACGACAGTCAGTAGCTTTCTCGTCGCGAGAAGCTACCGAACAGGCAATTACAAGACTTACAATAGGGATCATTGACGACACTTTTTTAAACCAGCAGAGACGCTGATCCACATGCTTTTTTCGACTACTCATTTTCTTTTGTCTACGAACTGAGACGCCCGGTCCTCAGCACACTCCTTCAAATTTCCTTCTGTTTCATAAGTACCGACCCTGTTCGCTCATTTACACATCTCCTTATACGTCGCCGTCAACTACAGCAACACGGAAAATTAAGTAACAGCACCAAAAACAAGTAGGGAATCGGGCCGCTCGCCTGTTTAGTCAATTGTCGTCAGACCTTCTCATCGAAATCATGATCGAGCCGCAGTCTTCGCCTGAGTCGCGTTTCCAGCTCGCTTTTATCACTCTGCGGGATCTCACCCTCTATCCGTTACATACTGTTCTGCATGTAAGATACGATTCATGAGTACTCGCTTCTTTTTTGGGCACGGGCAGTGGAGTAGGGGATCTATTTTTATATTCTCTTCATATATTGTGATACCAAAAGCGTTTTTGTTTTCCTTCAGCCTGACGGGGGTTGATATTTGATACCACATTCTCTTTCACCCGGTGTCCAAGGCAATGCTTCACATAACACGCCTCTGGTAATTCGGGAGAAACCCCGTGGCATTACCGTTACGCAACATGTTTGGCATATCAGCCTTCATCTCGCCGAAGGCTCCTTTGACGCCAGCGGCGCGGAAAAAGGCTGTGATACCCTAGTGGATAGGGAGCGGGTTATCCTTTTTGCGTTTTATTCCCATAGAATCACGCTCGGGGGAGGGTGATTGAGCGACTTTCGCCCTAGAGTATGTATGGATGGGTCGGGCGGGGCCCGGAAAAGGTGTAGAGAGCGGTCGTGGCAGGTTTCATTCGCGAGGGAGCCGGGATCTGTGTCTATACCAATCAAAGGGGTCTCTCGGTCAGGCAGATCTCCCATCTCGTGGTATACGAACGCATAGCTCTCGCGTAGTTGGAGGTCTGAATACAGTTTTCAAGCTGATAATAGTTTGGCGTGTCCTAGGAACACTGTGAACCCCGTAGTTGTGCGAGGGAGTTTTGAAGGTTGTGAGACGGAGGCTTTCTCCTTAACGTTGTCATTCCGTTGCATTACACAACGTTTCTACCTTGATGCAAACTTTCTAGCTGCCCGCCTATAAGATAAATTAGACCATACAAACAACATGTCTTCATTCAACGTGGCAGAGACACTTGTATCACATACAGCTGGCAATGTCTCCCAGAGGGGGGCTGCTGAGTGGTTGATTTCGGGGTGCTGCGTATAATCGACTGCCAACGACATGCCGACCGCAACCCCGAGCGGGGTACATCGTATCTTATCGGCGCTGCCCCTCCATACAGGAAACCCCTGTAGGCCAAATGGATTGTGGGACATCGCGTCATCGAAAATCCCACATTACAAATCGGCGGCTTACATCATGGGCATGGATTGGGGGGCCCGATCGCACCGGATTCCATACCTGTAACATACTTCGTAGCTGGCTTTGTATGGAGTATCAGTAAGCTGAGAAAACTGCGGCGTTACCTTGTCTACCTTGGTGTCCTTACCACATAGTACTGCACGCCTTTTTCCATTACATCTGACAAGTCAACCTTTTTCCCATTACATCTGACAAGTCATCCTTTTTCCTATTTCGGGGATCTTTCGATTCCCAATCAGGTTGCACTAGCCCAACCGAATAATAAGTCAGCATCTTTGCACCCGCATGCTTCGATCCAGTACTGCAGCTCTAGATAATTCCGTCTGCTCCAGCCCTGCGCTCGTAACCTGCCGTACTACTTAAAAGCCCCCCCGCTACCTCCTACCTCTTTGAACGGCGTCCCATTTTCCCGTTTTTCTTGATGCCAGCAAACTTCTTCCTCCGCGCAACACAGTCTACGCTCAGACAATCCCTCAACAGGACAACACCGTCGCGTCTAGCATCGTTATCACCAATCTTACGCCAACAGCAATTCCATACCACATCGCCCAAGATGGTTGTTCACAACATCCAGACGTAAGTTCCCGCATTCATTATTCCTCTTCTTTCCCCCCCCTCCTCGTCCTCTCCCCTGCGATACAAGCGAAGCCGGCTAGAGCTACCCCGCCTATCTGTCCCCCATCATCTGCAGCAGCACTAGCAACCAAGCAACCAAGCACTACCAATAGCTGCAACAGGTAACAGCAGCGATTTCGTTTTGCATGAAACCGATTTTCCATTTCGCTTGATGCGCGTAGCTAACTGGGTTATCTCAATGCAGCAAGGATGAGTGGAAGCAGGCCCTCCAGGACAATAAGGTCGTGATGCTTGACTGCTTCGCTACGTGGTGCGGGCCCTGCAAGGCCATCGCTCCGATCCTCGCCAAGTAAGTGATGATGAAGTCTCGTTTTCGTTACTTCCCTTCCTGCCCATGCATACCCGTCCCTACTACGGCTTTTGGTTTTGGCTTGTCGCCATTTTTTCCGCGCCTATTACTTCACTCCTCGAGACGAACAAACTGGTTGACGCGTATGCTTCTTTTTTCAACTGGTTATAGCCACTCGAACGAGGATGAATTCAAGGACATCTTCTTCGCCAAGATCGACGTCGATGATCTGCCCGAGCTCAGCCAGGAGCTCGGCATCCGCGCCATGCCCACCTTCATGCTTTTCAAAGACGGCGAGAAGGCCGACGAGCTGGTGGGCGCCAACCCCGGCGCCCTCGTCGAGCTGCTCCGGAAGTCCAAATAATCAGCCCCCTGTTGACGGTGCGGCTCGTCTCGGCGGAGGAGGGTTCTGGTGGGAAAAGGTCCGGACCTGGAGGGCTGCGACACCTAGTCGGGATGAGATTATAGAGTTGATATCCGCGTGGTTTCGGTCCATGGCGCCGGAGCTTACGATAACCAGTGGGTTGACTGCGATGCGGACGAGTCAAAATGGGCGTTGCGTGCCAGTTAAGAATCTGGGTCCCCTTGGGTAGGATTGAATACGGATACCGTTTGTTGCCATATGCATATACCGCCTGTCCCTGTATTCGATATGTGCGATGAACTCTCTTGTCACACGAGCGCCGCGCCTTCTAAAACTTTCTCCAGCGCTGTCGGTGAGGGTGATCCGCTGACTAAACATACCGTCCTTGAAGCGTGTGATCAAATAACTGACAAGCCACTCGGGATGATTCCGCGGTTCGCGGCCATAAAGCCGTCCCGTCTCACCTCAGTCGATAAGTCAAGCAACAATAGAAGGTCGTCATCAACCCGTACATAATCTCCCAGTTTGGCCAGATGGAACGAGGCTGAATTCTCCAACCGTTTTGGTTACACACGCAGGTATATATAGAGTTTTGTAAGAGAACCATGTTTGGGCTCTTTAAAACCTACCACCCAGTCATTCTTCTGGAGCCCTCGAGCGGCGTCGTGAAAAGGGTGGTGGTGGTGGGGCGTGTCCTGCGGCTTAGACGTTCGCAACGTGGGATCGTGATCCCAGTGTATAAACCAAGGACTGGCTGGGGAATATCAGTTGCTGGGGCGATAGATATGGTAAGATGGGGTTTTATTCTACGTAGGGCTGCCGCCGCTGGTCGATTCATCGCCGGTAATGGCCGGGGCATGGTTCTCTCAGGAAAACAACATCCACATCCCAGCGGGTGACAGACTGCTTAGACACCGCAGAGAAGGTGCGAGTTCGACAAGAGGATATTATGGATTTTATACGGCTCACGATAGTATTTATTCCCTTCCTGACCTGCTCATACATCGAAGATAGGGACGTGGCGCTCCTTATAATATGTCGACTTTTCTTAGAATATGCACCTGGCGGTCCTTTTTGTCTTTGAAGGTAGTTAACTACCCGGCTCGTGGCTTGCTTAGCGAGTGAGCCGGAGGCCTACGAGGCGTACCCTCGTCGAAAGGGAGGTTAAGGTAGGGTGAAATATCTCACCGGATTCACGGGACCTGGCGCGCGGCGTGGTATCTGTTGTGGGAGTGTACCATATATGTAGTGTGGTCTTATATCGGAATTCTGAGGTTCCCCGACCATCACTGCTGGGATCTTACCGATAGCATCTTCATATCACTGTTCTGATCCTCAGCGGCTGAGGAATCATGATGTCGTTGGCTACTGCGAGATGAATCAGCTTGGACGGCGCGCATATGAGAAAAAATTTGGAGCATCCCATTGTCAGTCACCAAGTTTCGAGTTGGCGTGTTAGCAACTGACGATAAAAGAAAGCGATGTTCGAGCAAGAGGCGCTCTACCGGTAGCGACAGCCAGACTCTCGTCCTGTCAATACACTTGGTCTATGGTTTAGTTGAGCATTTCGAGTCCGTGCTTGGCAAAATATGCTCTTCCTTGTTGAGAGGGGGAGCATATGAACCAGGTTGTATTACAGGGGGAAAGGGGTGATATCATGTACAAACTATAAGCCTATGTATGCCTTCCTCTGATACTGAGACCGCTGAATTTGAATAAGTTTACTGTTGTTGATCTTATAAGTGCGCCGTGCGAGTGTATCGAGTCTTTTTGTGCTGATCATTCCGATAATGGTAGGACGAGCCTCTCAAGCGTCCAGAGGCAGCGTCCTACAATTTCAGATTCGCGGTGATTCTGCTGTGCTGGCCCTATGCATGAGGGATCGAAGTCCGACCCTTCTGAACCTGCTGTGTCTAAGACGCTTGATAGGTGGGCGTGCTATATAAGCCCCGGCCTAGATGTGAAGATGACTTAGTAAATTCAGTGGAAAGGAAGTAAGGTCAACCGCCTATACGGCGTTGACGACTTCAACCTGCCAAGTGCGGCTCGGTAGGGGTTTGTCCGGATAAATTAGCCCAGGAGCATAGTCATGCAGGATGACGATCAACATCCATGAGCGTCCAATCAGGTGGACTGGCACTCGCCCAAACGGGGAACCTCATGAATTCATCCGCCTTAGGGCCTTATGAATGAATCTCATCTAAATCCGGCCGAGCCTACATACCTGCCTCCTAACTAGATGCTAGAGAGACGTTGCTCCATCGCGACAGAGATCGACATTAATTCTGGTCATTTTAGGACCGGCAACAGTGCAGTCGAGCGAACACGACTTCCCGACATTCCGCCTGTTCTCCAACGCCATAATATAAGCAATTAAGGAGAGACAACCACGGCCCCGTAGCTTTCAGGGGCAGGTTTCGATCCATTTGATGGATACGGGCGGTCAACACTACCAGACGCCTCGCCAACAGAGGTGTCACCTACACCCACACGCAGGAGTAGCTAGTCATAAGCCGTGATATACTTGATATACCGAGCCAAATATATTGCCATGTGGATATGACATGCTTCCCGACGTGGGCGCCGGGCATTATTGCGCCGCCGCCCAGCGGCAATCTGTGGCCTCAGAAATGGCTATATATGAGCCTCGTCCGCCTGTCTGAGAGGGATGGAATATTCGATCTACAGCCCCCAAAGAGACCAGTACAGACACCGGTACCTACCGATTCCCGTCGCCCCCAAGATGAAGACTTTCTCGCTTGCTCTCACTGCCTCGGCACTGGCCACTACGGTCTTCGGCCACGCCACGTTCCAGCAGCTGTGGGTCGACGGTAAGGACCAAGAGGGAATATGCGTTAGGCTTCCGGTATGTCTTCATCTGCAACGGAAGTGGCACAATCGCTAGATATGGTGAAGGAGTGTCCCTGCTGACGATACCGCAGCCGAGCAACAGCCCCGTCACCTCCGTGACAGGGCAGTCCATCGTCTGCAACGCCAACCCCTCGCCCGCCCAGGGCATCTGCGACGTACCCGGTAAGACGGTTCTCCTCCTAACGTTTCTACCACTTCGACCAAAACGCTGACAGACTTGCTTTTCAAGCCGGATCCACCGTGACCGTCGAGATGCACCAGCAGCCAGGCGACCGCAGCTGCGCGAACGAGGGCATCGGCGGCAACCACTTCGGGCCCGTGATGGTGTACCTGAGCAAGGTGGACGACGCGGCCGCGGCGGACGGCTCGACGCCGTGGTTCAAGATCTTCGAGAGCGGCTACGACGCCGCCACGGGCAAGTGGGGCAACGACGTGATCAACGAGGAGTGCGGCAAGCAGGACGTCGTGATCCCCTCGGACATCGCCCCCGGCGACTACCTGCTGCGCGCCGAGACCATCGCGCTGCACACCGCGGGCCAGCCCGGAGGCGCCCAATTCTACATGTCTTGCTACGTGAGTTATTTCCTCATCCACCCTCTCGCAATGCGGTGGCGTTAGGAGTTCGTTGCTTATCTGGCTTTGACTGACGCGCGCCGCAAACAGCAAATCACCGTTACCGGCGGCGGCTCCGCCACCCCGGAGGGCGTCTCCTTCCCCGGCGCCTACAGCGCCAACGACCCCAGCATCCTCGTCGATATCTGGGGTAACCTCCAGTCGTACACGATTCCGGGCCCGCCCGTCTACACCGGCGCCTAAGCGAACCCTTGCGGCTTATTCCAAGGGGAGACTGGATAACATTTTGCATGTATATAGATCCCAAGCATTTAGTGGAGCATTTAATCATGAATAAACGTCAACATCCACCATGTCTATTTTAAATACTGTAAAGACACGGGCCACAATTTGGGGTAGAAAGCTGTTATTCCGATTGATCTAGGTTCCTGTCTCTGTTTCTGTCTGTGGGAAAGGTGTAAAAGTACGAAGGTCTAGCTAGGTAAAACGTTTCGTATTAAACAACGCTGACCGTATACAATTGTTTATAAAAAAAAAAAATTTTTTTAAGTGTCAGCAGTTGTGGTGGTTGTTGGAAGGACATTGAAAGGAACAAACGGGTTCTGTTTGTGGCCCTAGGATTGCAAGGACAAAGGAGCTGAAGGCTATATGTGGCTGCTCCCCCACCCCAGTTGTAGGACAGATCAGACAGCAACCAAGAGAGTCCCCCCCAGCCTGGAGAATTGCAACACTTTGCCGACATAAAAAAAAAATAAAAAAAGAAAAATAAAAAAGAATGAATGAATGAATGAATGAAAGAGAAGACCATGTATTAGCTCCTTCTTATCGACACCCGCCCGCCCCTTTATGTTTGTCCTTGAAGCATTTAACCATCCCTACTCCCTTCGCCACGAAGGGGGCGGGTCGACCTGTTGTGGTAAGCAAGCATCGGGGTAGCTCTGCTACTTAAAGCCCGGCTGCTGCTTTCCCTGCTGTTCGGGGCCGGCTATGTCAGCGCCTAGGGCAGCGATTGCAGCTACGTTGGGACTTTCGCCGGCGGCTGCGAGGAGGCCTGGGGCGGTGGCTACGAGGAGGCCTGGGGCGGCGGCTGCGAAAAGGCCTACGGTGCCGGCTGCGAAAGGGCCTGCGGTGCCGGTTGCGGGGGGGCCTGCGGCGGCGATTGTAGGGCGTCCCGGTGACGGCGCCACTCGTCCACATACACGGAATTCCGGCCCGCCTCGAAACCTTCACGGCGGCCCTCGCGGCGGGCGGCCTCGACCCGAGCCTCTTCTTGTAATACCCGCCAGTAAGCGCCCATGCTGAACGCGCCGAGAAGGCTGCCGACAGTGCCGGGTCAGCCGTAGACGACGGGGCTGCCAAGGCCAGCTAGGATCATACCTAAAGCGGCAGTGGAACTTTTATAAGGAAGGCCACCAAGGTTTCCTTCTTGCCTGGGCGCTTTGGGACCACCTCATGTTTGTGTTCTGGAGCCGTGGCGTCTTTCCGATCGTATCGTTTTCATACTTCAACTTGTTGCCGATGACTGAAGTGTGTTGCTGACGCCCAGCGTCTAATATCGAAGCAATCCATACGGGTATATGACCAGTTCCATTTGTATCTTTTCTGGTGGGAGGGACGTCAAACACTCTTCTGGGATGGTTCGTAAAGTGGATCTAGTTCTTAGAGCTCAGTTGGCGAGATAAGGAATGTTGCCGAGCGAGACATGCAAATCTTTGAGCGAGTCTTGAGTTCGTCGATGTGTGCTGCTGCCACTCGATCCAGTCCAAGGCGGTTGCGTGGTCCCACGATAAGTCGACGAAGATGAGCATCAAGGGAACCAGGGAAGAGATTGTGAACTCGACAGACGCGGTAACATAATATGAGATTGGGAAAAGAGGTGCAATGCGTCTGAAGGCTGTCTGGCCAGACTTGTACGCAATGATGAGCACGTGATGCTGGCCACGGAGCACCGAGTCTGAAGGACTTTTTTTGGATTATGGCAAAAGATCGGGCGCTCGAACTGCGTTACTAGTTCAAGCGTAATATAGTTATATATTCCTACAACGTTAACCCGCAGAAACAGAGGTAGAGAGTGGCGAGTGATTGGGGTGGGACTTGACTGACTTTCTGGACAAGAGCAGCAAACAGAGTTGACATGCATCGGTTTTCGGCAGTCGATACCAACTTTCCTACTTGCGGTGTGGGTATGTTGGAAAGAGTGACGAGACCGAATGCATGCATGTGAATAGCAGACCAGACAGGGCCGTTGGCAAGAGTCTCCCGACAAGCTTCTCTGGGCGAGAATGTACATACCTAGGTAGGTGCAAGAGACCAAAGGTCCGGTTGAGTAGGTACTTTTCAGCGCATTGTATGGCTCCTTCTTGCAATGTACCTACCAGCTCTTTAGTAAGTCCATTTGACCCCTTACTAAGTTTAATGATCGCAAAGCATATTCGGCTACCGAATTCGGCGTTTGGTGTTAAGATATATGGCCCTGGCTTGACGAATTATAATAGGGGGTCCTGTCAGGGTCAACCGAATGCTATAGTTAACGTCCGGGGAGGAGTCGATACATAGGGCTGGCTTTCTCCTAGGAAATGGAAAAGGGGTCAGGTTTATAATATTATTCATATATGGGTTGCCTTGTTATTCTTACCTTTAATCATAATAGCTGATAAGGGCTTATAGCAACGGTAGTTGTAATTAGATTACCTTGTAAGCGGCAGCTATATAGTAACGAACGGATTTACTTGTAACATTACAATTTATATGAACAGAAATCCTAGATATTTTTCGGCTTGGAACAAGTTGGAATACGAAATCGTTTAAACAGAACAGGCACCTTGACCTTGTATCAATGGTAATCTCTCCCGGTCTAGTATAGCAAAATAAAGATACCTTAGGGGAGGGTGTTCTAGTAAGTACCTGGCCGGTATGCATCGAGGTGAATGCCGGCTGGGGGGATGCGCAATCGCGAGTCCATCATCACGCACGATCGATCTTGGCTAGCTCTGGCTATACCCGGCACTTCCCTGGGCATCTCTATAGATAAGCATAGCATTAATACCTCGTACTGTTGCCATTCCATCAAAGGCACTCCAGCCCTTTGGACGTACTGATAACGAGTATGTCAAGATTACCCCCTCGAATTTGTCCTAGGCCCTCTTTTTGGACTAGCTGCCAAGGCCAAAGGGGAGTATGTAGGCACGTGCATCTCATGGGACGAAACTCTCATATTTACGAGCAAATCTAGGCCCTCCTACGGAATGCTCACAGTGTTGCCATCCTCTAACAGGCACGTAAGCCTCCAATAACCGACAGCCTCAGGAAGCTGAAGAAGTCGGGAGGTAGGTATCTCAGCACCACTTGAGGTGGACCGAGGCCGTACACCTCCGCATGATGACATGTCAGAATTAGACTACCCTGAGTCCAGCTTGGATATAGCTTACAGTGATGTTCCTAGATTCGGCAGGTAGTTATAACCCAATATACTTCTTAAAATTCACTTGGCGGCTGATGGCGACCATCTGACTCTAGCCCATATTGTCTACTGTCTTATTAAAATTGGTCCGTAATATACAGTTATTATAACATTACTAAGTATAAATTAATAAGCATAGCTTATAAAAGTAATTTATAAAAGCTCGAGGTTAATTTTTATTTAAATGTTAAGATTATGTAATAAGTCTTAACGCATTTACCGGGCCAGAAGAGTAGTAAAAAAAAAAAAAAAAAAAAAAAAGTTTGTTTGGCAAGGAGGCACGGGTTGTGGGAGTACTATACGGGATCACTCGTTGCCTATGTATAGTAGGTAGGGTTGCTTCCCAGGGGGAAGGTTCTGTATGACCAGGTCCGGCAGGCTACCGTATCTATGGTATCACAGTTAGCGCTGGGATTATCCCCGAACATCACTACGGTGCCTGCATTACAGCATGAGACAGTACGGGGCCTTGCGAAGAGAATCGGCAATCAGGAGATCCAGAGACTATGTCTCCTATATAGAATTCGCCAGTCGATCTAAATAAAAGCCTTACATGCTACTTTCTACTGGTTACATTGTCATAGCATTCTTCCCATCCACATACGGAAACACTTGGTGTGGTATCTGATCCGACCTGGCCCTGCCTTATGGCGAGCCTCGGGATACCTTATTCGGGTTACATAATCTGGGAGCGCAGCTTGACGTTGCGTGATGAGGCGCATTCCTTGGGTAAATACGTTTTGTGTCGGCCTCTGTCGGGAGCCCGGTCCCGTCCGCTTGTGACGCGGCGAATAGTATCGCGCCGATGACGCCACGGGCTCGAACCCCATCCACCCTCAACCCACAAGCGCAAGGCCGCCGACGACACCCCTTTGTCCAAAATGACGATGGTGATCCAATAAGCTCATCGGGTTCCGAACATGTTGTTGTTGGTTGGGCTAGCCCACCTGACTTTCGTCATCGGTCAGCAGCGAAAGCTGAACGCCGGACGCCTTGAGAACCACCCGGGAGACCACCTGATTAGGTTAGGCGGGAAAGTTATGGCTGGCAGGCCCTTGGCGCTAAACTGTACAAACGAACAAAGCCACAAGACCAAGAGGGGGCAACTGCCTACCCACAACGGTTTGATATCAATCTCTTGTTATGCTATGCCCATGTAGTACGGAAGCATGCACTCTACGTCGTCCTAGGCAATAGGTAGATAGGCATCAACTAGGTACCTGCCTGTATAAGTAGTTTACGCACGCAATCAAAGCCAAAATGGAAGGCGGTGAGATCCTTATCGTGCTGTTGTAGGCCGCCCACGGGAATCCCCAAAGTCCTGTCGCCAAATCACACAGGCAAACCGGGTCACAAGGTGGAGGTAACCAACCATGCCCAGCACGTTATCAGTCCGGCAATGATTCAGCGGAAGAGCTGTAATAGGCAGACACACGGATGCAGTGACCCCGACGGTGACTCGGGGTGTCTATTCTGCAAGTTTTCGTTGAGGGTACGTGCTAAGATTACTTACTAGTGACTCTCAGTGTAAGATACCGTGCTCTACGTATACCCTGTACGTGTAATAGTAAGTATTGTACCTATGCAGCTAGAAACCACGTGTGGCGATCCATCCGCCAACTTACCCGTGCCGGTCTACCTCCTATCATTAGTATGGGGCAGCCGGCGGGACGATAAGAGACTTGCTACGAGCGACCTCGGGACGTGCGCTTTGGGGCTGTCTTCTTCTTACTGTTCTCCCCCTTTCATTGTGGTTCCAACACATGAACAATCCATCGAACAACAATAGAACTCCAAATATTTCCAGTCCTGCCTTATCCTCCTTTGTCTAACCGGGTTCTGCTGAAAATCTCACATCAAGCCTTCAACGTCATCGTTGCACGCAAGCTGCCGTTATCGATAAGAGTAGACTCAAGCCAGACAAGCCGGACGAGCTGTACCTAGCCAAATCGCGACTGCGCAATCTCCTCTGACAGTTACGCCAGTCATCATCGTCATCTGAGTCATCGGCCGACGAGCAATACTCACTCTTTGTTTTCTTACCTGCGAACAAAGCCTCTTTCCACCTGACTTTGTTGGTGGGTGCACTTGCTTGCTTATCCACACTTCTTTCGCTTTCCAGACAAAGCCGCTTTCGCCCCTTGCAAACAGTCAAGCAACTAGCACCCGACCTGCCTTACCTCATCAACATAGCCGCCGTGTGACTCGATCTCATCCTTTCTGGAACCCCCTCTAGTGCTTCCTGTAAAACCTCCTCTTCTCTCTTCAACCCTACAAACCATCTATCGTCAACCATCTCTATAACTTGCTTAACTCGCATCGCCTATCTTCTCCAGTTGCCCATCGTCATCGTCGTCGTCAGAATCCAGTGTCTTTGGCTGCAACACTTCCTAGTTATTCCACCGAGTCATCTTACAGCATTGTCTTTCCATCAGGAACAAGAATCCTCAAGTGTATAAGTATCGCCACAGCGAACTTAGCATCCTCCGGTAGAAGTATACAACAATCGTACATCTGGAGAATCCGCGTCTGTTGCATCAGTCACAACCAAACATGGCTTTTCAACAGACCAGGGATTTGCGAAGCGCTGCCCAAGACTCCAAGCGGTTCAAGGAGCACAAGGCGAAGTGGTCTCTGGGAGCCCGGTCTTCCGCGGGAGTGTACCAGCTCTGGAACCCGGACAGGCTGACCGGCAGCGCAAGTCAACAAGCAAAGGTTCGGCCGCAAAAACGCTTGTAGTAAGTCACACCAAGCCGCCAAAGCCCTAATTGTAACCGGTCACCGTACTGATTTGGTCTCTAGTGATCACCACCAATCGAGCAACATCGTCAAGCCGCGAACCGGGATGATCGCGCACGGTGCTCCGCAGAGCCACTCACGTGCGAAATGCGACGCGTTGGCGGAACTGAAAGATCCCTCGAACATCTCGCGATCGATCCACGATTTTCTGCCTTCTCCCGACGACCGACGGTTGGATGTTTCGGATAACTTCCTATACAGCTTCGATAGAACCGATACTCCGGGCGGGCCGCTGTCGCTTGACATATTCGTGAAGACGAGCCCGAGAGAGACGGAGAAGTTGGTCGAGAAAGAGTACGAGATCTTAGATGCCAACGGAGATGCTCTCAAGGGTCGAAAGGCTCGGCGAGATCTCCGGCGGAAGAGTCCCCAGCCCGTCGCGGAAGAGGCGAGGATCGTAGAGGACGACGGCTTCGAACTGATCTAGACCAAGATCAACATAGTCTGTTCCCTGATCGCATTGGGCGTGACTCGCTTGCCCCATCACAGCTGACCTACACTTGCTCTTCGGCTCTGGTAATATTTCCCTGCACACTTTCCCCAGTCATCTTCATGTTTGGAGTTTCGGGGAGACAGCGCCATACTTTAGGCCGAGTATTCACATTGGGGCTAGAGGTTTTGATTCGTAACCGGGCATGGTCGGTATGACTTTGGATCTTTCCCCCTCTCCCCGAGCATTTTGCGGCAACCATCGCGGGCTGGAGAGTTGCTGTAATAGACTTGTTCATCGCATTCATTACACACGGGCAACCGCATATTATACATTAGCTTGCTAATCAATGATCTTTTGTATACCTACACCTGATTCTCGAAATAAACCGCGTTCGGCTTGACTCTCGATTCCAGTGTAGCGTTTGAATCAAAACAACTGAGGTCCTTCATTGGGCTGTATGGGGTTTCGATACGCGGTTGCGGGGACTTCGAGCGAAGACAGTCTTCGGGCGCACTTGACCATTACCCTCTGGTACGTGAAGTCGTAGTTGTCTTCGTGGGTATTCCACTGTCGTGTATATGCGTAATGTCCATGAAGTTTGGCTCAAAACCCATAAGTAATGGCCGGTTTGGCTTAAAATCCGTGGTATTGGATTGAGAAGGAGGGGGTTGACTGAGCGACGAATTTGGTGAGAATTCCAAGGGAGCTGAGGATTTTTCTGCTCTGGGTATGTGCGTGGATTATGTAAGCGGAGGTCACGTTATCTCTACCTGAGGGCACCCCTTAATCAATACGTATCTTAATGTGGTCTGCGGCAAACTGTATCCATTTTTTGCTTTCCTTGTTAGTTTTGAATCAGTGATTTGGTATTTCTGCTTGTTAAGAGAGGGATGCAGCTGTCTTAGAACCAGGTTGTCGAGGCCCCGGGCGAAATTGAATATCGCATGAGAACCCAGCTGCGGAACATGATCTGCGACGACGGGCCTGTCGGTCTCCCGTTGTCGCGGATTCCTCTATCTGCGATCTCATGCCTACAATTACTGCGACGACAGAAAATATCCGGATCGGGAGACCTGCACTCCTGGCCTCTGAGGGCACCCTGAGGCTCGACCGCGAGTCCAGGGGGCCGCCGCTACCGTCCCCGGCGTACATAGGGCCTGGAGCCCGGCTGCAAAACGACCTTCTGCTGGTTATCGCGTTGTCGCCGGCCGCATTACCGTCCTCGTGCCCGACGTCGCCGATCTGCCGCACCTTCTGTGGAGGACCATGGAGCGGAAGGAGGATGGAGCCGGCCGACCGGCGGAGCATGGAGCAAGTCAGTAATGTTTCCGCCGCTGCTAGTTTCCATGTTGGACTTCTTGAATTGTCGTGGTTTACGCCTTCTTAATCTTGACTTCGATCATCTAGCAGCGGACTTATGGTTTGGGGCCTGACGATTAGCCGGGAGCCCATCATTTAGCTAGGTGTCTTGACTTATATTATCCAAGGCCGGCCATCTCTGGGGCGGTGCATTTGCATATTTTACGGGATAACCTGAACTTCCAGCACATACGACCATAGGATCTGGAAAACTCGGGATCCCGTCCGCTCTCCCCTCAATAAACTAGATACCGGACGCCAAGTCGCTGCTGGCATTCTCGTAACTTCGATTCTGTAAGCACACATCTCGGTTCCCTACATTTCTCCTCCTTTCTCGTCTAACCATTCGCAGGAATTTCCAATGGCCTAACATGCCAAGATAGCCCGAACCGTCATTCCCTCCGAGTATATTTGTTAATTAATTATTAAATGATGATTTTGGTGGTTTTGTATAGGAAATGGTAGCACGTTTGTGTAACGGCATGCACCCAGCCCATGCTTAAAAAAAATGGCACACTTTTAGTCCACCCACTTATAGCTTGCCTAATTCCTTACCTATTGCGATACAGATAAAACTGACCTAATATTCGGAAAGAGCGACACCTTGCGAGAAGAATGATAATTCTTTTTTAATTTAATTGTTAACGTTGTTGTTGATTTAATTGCGAGATGCAAACGCTGCATCGAAGTGAAATGGTGGTAGAAATGACAAGTGGCCTAGGCGTGGGTCAATTAAAAAGTGTGCCTTTTTTTTGGGCACCGGCTGGCACCCCATACGGTTGTGCCAGGGGCAAAAGATGAGCGTTGCTATTCGGGCTACAATTCACAGGGGTACAACTCACAGGGGTATTTTCAATTAGTTACCTCCACCGCCCCACGAGATTCCCTAACCAGCTAGTATGTATACTCCCATACATTTTGTATGGAAAAATACCTCCTTTAATTCCTCTGCTGTTTCTCACCCCTATTAAAGCAACGCTTATCCTATGCTACTTGTTCAAGGCGCTCGGCAGCTTTAAGCAGCGGCAAGAAAAGCAAAAAAGTTGTTCCTTGACATATTCAAGTTGGGCTTTAATATCCATTAAGATAACCTGTAAGTAGCTTCGACCGCGTCAAAATCGCGTTAATTATCATAAACGAATAAGGTGGTTAAGCTTACAACAATTGTTGTTGTTAATGATGTTGCCCTGATGTTATTTCCCATACAAATTTGTATGGGGAACTACGTCCTAGCCATCTTTGGGAAATAGTGGGTGGGTGGAGGTAACTAACTGAAAATACCCCTGTGAGTTGTATTCTTTGTTAGTTACCTACACCGTCCCACACGATTCCCTAAACAGCTAGTAAGTATACACTTACACCCATACACTTTGTATATAAAAACATCTCCATCAATTCCTTCGCTGTTTCCTACCTCCTAACGTACTAGTAGCGCTTCATCCTATCCCACTTGTTAAATGTGTTTGGCAGCTGCAATTGGCCGTGATGTTTGCGAAGGAGTTATCTTTTAGTATATCGAAGCTGGGCTTCTAGCCATATTAGAAATTACAAAATGATCTTAATTTGAAGCAAATACAGCTGTTAGGAGGTTGATAGAACGTTGCATAGAGGTTGAATGATGATTATTTACAGATATTTAAAAACAAGTAGATTTCCATACAAATTCTATGGGAGTCTACCTACTAGCCGGTAGTGGAAACAAGTGGGTGGTGGAGGTAACTAAGAATATCCCTGTGAGTTGTACATAGTTGAAAGACGTCACGGGGGATCAGGCCGTATGTAATAGTTGGGGGGGATGGGGCGTGGGTAAGTGGGTCGCCTTGTTAGATAAAAATATTCCAAGTATTAAGAGCTGACCATATAGTAGGAGCGTAATGGTATTATTAAAGGTTCACTTTCTGGGTAAGGAGAAAGGAGGGAAGTAACAACATGCTTCCTGATGGAATACCGGCGAAATAGTAGGAAGCTCGGGTAAGGCACGTGGCGGACCCCGAGCTACAAGCAGGCCGAGCCTGTAATACCAAGTAGCAAACTACAGTAATATAAATTACGGCGTTTCCCCTGGCCCCATCTTTTGCAAAGATAGTAAAAAAAAAGGAAAATTGACGAAAGGACCGAAAGACAAGGTACGATGATGCACGCAACCAGCTTCCTTATTAGACCGATACGGTTTATCGGGAGACCTGCTTGGCCTCGTCGTACTCCCCCTGGCTGCGGAGGACGCCTGCGAGGTTGTTCATGCTAATAAGTGTATCGGGATGCTCCTTGCCCAGCACCGCCTCCTTTAATTCTAGGGCCTGCCGGTGCATCTGCTCGGCCTCCTCGTACTTCCCCTGGCTTTGGAGGGCGAGTGCGAGGTTGTTCATGCTGGTAAGTGTATAGGGATGCTCCTTGCCCAGCACCTCCTTCCTCAGCTTTAGGGCCTGCCGGTGCATCTGCTCGGCCTCTTCGTACTTCCCCTGGCTGTGGAGGACGCCTGCGAGGTTGTTCATGCTAGTAAGTGTATCGGGATGCTCCTTGCCCAGCACCGCCTCCCTTAATTCTAGGGCCTGCCGGTGCATCTGCTCGGCCTCTTCGTACTCCCCCTGGCTTCGTATGGGGTCTGCGAGGTTGTTCATGCTAGCAAGTGTATCGGGATGCTCCTTGCCCAGCACCGCCTCCCTTAATTCTAGGGCCTGCCGGTGCATCTGCTCGGCCTCTTCGTACTTCCCCAGTATCGAATAACTTTCCGCTACATTAGAAAGAACATTCGTATTAGCCTTTGTATCGACTGAATTTTCTTGAGATTCCAATGCCGCCTGTCCATGCGGTAAGTATCTCATCCATACTGTTTTATTTTCATGCTTAGGAAAGGGATATTTATCCGCAAGTTGTTGGATTACATGGATAATCCACTTTTGCCATTCTCCATTTTCCTGCAGCCAATTGCGCATGGCTAGCCGTACGAGCCGATGGATGTCGAACGAGTCTGGGTTTTCTCGGTCCAAAACGAACGCATATCCTTTTAAGGTACCAATCGCTTTGTCTGCTTCTAGTTCGTCATTTCCCGGGGGTAATAATAATACCGGGATGTCCTTTTCTGCTAAAAAGCAGATAAACTTTAAATATCGTGCAGCAAGTGGCATATCTCGGGAAATATGGTTAAATGAAATTAGCCATGTCGTAGCGATCGGATTATTTATGCCCTTATAACGACCGCAATCCTCGAAATCCTTACTGAGGAGCTTCGCCGTAATTTGATTACCTGACTGGCAATAGCTGAGATATTTGGTGGTTGAGATTCCCGTTTTGGCCATGTAGGCAGACGCTTGTTTAACGGCCAGGGGCAGATTAGCCAGAAATTCCAACAAATGTGCCGTGCTTTTGGTATCCTTCGTCTGGTTTTCCTTTAGGCCTGTTTGTAAGAGTTTGGTAGCCTCTATATCGTTCATTTCCTTTAAGGTGATAATGTGGTTCCGAATATCGAGCCTTACTACCGCCTCGTGATTTCGCGTCGTAAATAAAATCGAGCCTTTCCGGTTGAATGGGAGATAATCGGCCAGTGCTGGATCGGTAAATAGCAGCTTCAGGTCGTCGGCATTATCGACGATCAAGAGCCAGTAACCGACGCTGTTACGACTTAGAGCAGCTTTTACGAGCGACTTGACGTCAGCCTTATCGTCATCCAGTCCTTTGACGCCGAGGGCTCTGCCGATCTCGCGGTAGGCTTTTTCAAAGCTGATGGCGTCGACGGCTGGGACCCAGAAGACGGAGCACGCGGGGTGTTTGTCGCGGATACGGTAGGCAGCCTCGAGGGCGACCTGGGTCTTGCCGACGCCTCCGAGGCCCTCGACGGCGGTCCTTTGGCAGTCATCTTTATTGGCGCTCGGCGATATTCTGTCGAGGAGCTGTTCGAGGATAGAATCACGTCCGACGAAGTTCTCGTTGCGCCCAAACGGAACGAGGAAGTGACGATGCTGTATATCTAAAGGCTATGTTAAAATCGGCCTAGCAATAACGGGAATATAGACTTACTTGGCTTACGACGCTCCAAGACGGCCGGCGCGTTATTAAGAAACCGTCTAATAGTATCTTTAACCAGTTTGAAACCGGGGTTTTCTGGGCCATCAAACTTGTTCATCCCCGAATGGGTTACATCAGGCAACCCTTGACGTGGGAAGCCATCGAGGCAAGCTGAAGAATCCGTAACCAGCTGTCCTACATTAGCTCGAAGTTATATAACACTAATATGAGTAACGTACAATCCTACGGGTAAAATGGGAAGAGAGTTTGGTTGCCCAACTGCGAGGGAGCAAACGCCTTAATATCTCGGTTTTCTTAGTTTCGAAGAAGCAGTAGAGAGGCAGCCGTACTGAATCAGCGTTTGCGATCTCGGTAAATTTCTGCACCCTCTGTCGAACAAAATGGTGTTTCTGCTCAAGGTCTCGGATAAGATGATCCGATGTCTGCTCACCCAGAATACCGCCGACGACGACTTGCCATTGAGCTTGTCTGGCCGCATCGCTGCCTTGAAACGGGGTACCCAAGAAGATTACTCCAACTGTGGAGAAGAGGACAAGTCGGTAGGGGTTGCCTTCTTGGGCTGCTCGGTTGATGGCCTGGGAAGAGTAAGCTTCAAAGCAGGTACCGTCTTTCGCGGTGAAGAACGTACTTCTGCGAGGACAAGGCCCCCGAAACATGAGGCAACGAAGATAATGGGTCGAGATATAAGTCCTTGTTGTTCCGCAGCTATAAGTGCCAGGAGATTGTCGGCATGGCCTAGCAACGTTTGTACGGGGGCATTCTCGAAATAATTGGCGTCCCAGTCGTATGTGAATATTCTAGCCTCGGGGATGGCCGCTGGGAGCATGTTGCTATCGCTAAGCCAGTTGACAGTGCCGTCGCCGTCTTTTCGCTTGAATTCCCATGTTCGCGGCGATTCGGTTCCCAAGCCGTGGATTGCGATAATGCTGTCGGAATCAGACTATGCATTCCGAGGGGATACGAAAACATACTCGATCGTAGTATTATCGATGATACTTCCAACCGGGGCAACCTTGCGGAGTCCCAACTCTCGACGGCTGGAGGTAGCAGCCTAGGGCGGTTAATAACGGTCCGGATCGGGCTAGCTCTTGAGCGAACAGGGAGATAACCTTACCATTTTTAAAGTATCTTGATATTAGGGAAATATGGGTGGACAAAAAGCTAGTATTGCGGTGCCTGAATTACTTGAATGAGGGTGATTCGGCAGCAATTAACTAGGTACGATGAGCGTTCATAGCAATGGCGGCGATGCGAGCCTTTGGGCATCTGAAGCCGCCATTAGTCGGTGACAGCCGGCTGTATCTGCGTGGGCGGCTGAAGAGGGGTAAGGCTAAAGGACGCCTGGATACGTCCTGTCCTTAAGGAACAACAGGGTTAAATAGTACAGAAAAATCCGAATCCGACTTACGTATATGAATCAACCAAAGGTAGTAAAACTTGTTTAAGCCTTTATTAAGATACTGTCAGCAGTCACAGTGATCGAATGCAGGAATCTGGCGTAACTCTCTGTATGTTCTCTGAGTTATTCTAGATATGGACAAATCTAGACCGCGGGCAATCGCCCTTACATACACGATTGGTGGACAAAGGACGTTCTGCGGACAAAGGCTGCCCCAGCTGCCCAGGCAGCATTCTGCTGCCTGGCCCAAAAAAAGCCTACCAGCCAGCAACACCTGAAAGCACCAATTGCCGACAGATACGATTGAAAAGGCCGTTTATGATCTCCTAATCATTTTCGAATATTACGAAATCGTCTCCTCTTATAGGTTACCGTATTAACCCAATTATATAAAAAGATGTAACAGAAATACAGAATAATAAAACCTAGTGCAGCAAGAGGACCTACGATAGAAAAGACAGTAAACCCGTAAGACGCCGACTGAAAGGTTTTGTCCTCGGCGAGAGCTTCAGTTGCGAGCCCCACCTGCATGGCTGTTAAGACGATGGCAATGTATACAGTTGCCGAGGCTAGCCATGTAAACTGGTCGTGAAAGAAGTCGCCGTACGTGTGCCAGTGCGACATATAGCCGCGTACAGATAGTCCTCGCGAGAGACGCCATATCTTATTTAGTCGACTCAGACGAAGCTCTCCGTACATAAAGCGCATATCGATCCTGTCGTAAATGTGCTCCGTATCGAGTTCTTCGACAAGGGTCCTCCAGGCCGTCCATTTGATCTCGCGTGCAAGCAGGTGTTTCTCTTGAGCGATGAGAAAGTCGCTTTCGTAGCAAATCAATGCGGCGTACGAGAAAAGGAATCCGAGCGCACACTTCCGGGCTTTGCGGTGTGGGCAGCAAGGTTCGTAACCTCTTTCGCCTACTGCTTGAGAACAGAGGCAACCGGGCCTGCAAGAGAGGTAGTCGCTCCAAACTTGCGGCTCGAGCAGGAATCGCGGGATGGGTTTCAGAAACAGTCGGCCGGTGCTCCAGACGAGGTGTAGGTCCATCTGCTCCACAACGAAAATGTCCCGACCGAGCAGTAGTTGGTAGTGCAACGGACGGGGCGGCATGGGCCGTCCCGCGACCCACAGCCAGGCGGAAAGGTTATTCAGTCTTCCTACGTCTAGCTCTTTCTGGATAAAGGTCATGTCAAGTTTCGGCGGGGTCAGATTGTCTTGGTAGGGTCCGGTGCGGTACGACGCGGGCAGAAGCGACCGCAGCTGTTCGTTGCCGCGTTGCGACGACGCGTCAGGGTGATCGTTCGCATCGCCGTCTAAAAGCCGAACGGAGAAGGGAGGTACCTAAGCATTCGCCAGTTAGTCTCGACTCGCCAGGCCCACGCATAGACGAGGAATAGGTACTTGGGTCCTCTGTCGCTCCATAGCTACCGTTTCGATACTGCCGAGTTGGGTTTTCCAGGTGGGTAAAAGATATTTTCGTATCGACGAGTCCAATATTACGTTGCTGGACGCATATCTGGGATATTTTAATCCGCGTACTGTCCTTTTGTATTGTTCCACGCCGATTTTGCGCCCAGTCAATTAATTTTGATAAGTTGGGCTGTTACAATCGAATACAGGCCATAAATGATTGGTTATTAAAGCGCCACCAGATCAGTAGTTGGGTCGGTGACGACCAGCGAATTCCTGGTGTTGTATGTTGTTTTTGGGCTCTCTTGCCTCCCTCCAATGCTGAGGTTGGGGTTGTTTTACCTTTTGAATGTTAATACCTTTCGGTCAGAGTCCCATCCTCTTCCTTGAGAGAAGTCAAGACGATTTAGTTGCGCTTAGCCCTCGAAGCCTTCTAGTAGCTTATTATTCGGAGTGACTAGGCTAGGCTCCTGGTATTTCCCGTTCGTCTCCCTATAGCCAGTCACCCGGTTATGAGCCATGCACAGAGCTATACCTAGGAGAATACATGGTGTATTAAATTTCAGCTTTCCTCGCTAGATAAGCAACCATACGGTACGGAGTATAGCTGGACATGACACATAGGAGCTCCTGATGGACAACCCTTTTTTGAAGCCAAATCCTTCAAGCGTGAAGAGCCCCACGCCTCAGAGATGGAAAAGCCAATAGTCTATAGTGCCCAAGTATCTTTTGACCTGGAACCGTAGGATGCGTTTGTTACGAACAGGGGTCCGCTGGTGGCAGCACCATCAGGAGGAACTGATCCTCTTCTTCAAAGATAAACAACTCGGCCAGACTCCGAGCATGGAAGAATGCGAGCTGCCAGTCGTAGTATGTAGAATGGTGCTGAGTTCGATGTCTAACCATACTTAAAGCCCCGGGGAACTCGATAACTCGCTGATCGTGGGGAGTCGTTTGATGAGAAGCAGGGATGTGACTACCTGCGCGGCAGTCTTCGTAGTCGCCTTTACCTGTGTGTGCTAGCACATTACCTGGTGTTGAGAGTGAATCCAGGACACACGTTCATTCCCTCAGCTGAGCCGAAGCTATCGCACCGCAGATTCCGTCAAGCGTGGATGCTGGAAGTTATCGGCGCCAATGCTGGATATAATGAGCGATGACAAGTGTACTTCTTGTACTACCGTGTCAAAGCTCCGTTATGGATCGCCATGCACGAGAACGGGGAGGTCAGAAACCGGACATCCAGATCGGCGGTGTCCTGCTGGAGGTAGGAAACGCACCCCGCTTGTAGTGATTACCAGACTGACGATTGCTGCTTTTACAGCAGAGGCCGAGGCGATCCGCTTATCCCGACCAGGCGTGCAAATATGCGGAAAGTCACCTCTGAGGTTGAAATGGGGCGCATTGCCTCTCCCAAGTCTCGTTGCATACCTTCCTCATCAAGGCCTTGGGCGCTTTGCGGCCTGTCATGAGCTCGAATGCCTCCATAGCCATCTCACTCACGACCTCCAATCCGTCGATGATAACCCATGTATGGTTTCCCTGTTCCCTTATGCGACGTACTTGCTTGACGAGGGGCGTTATAAGGGGCTCATAAGCCAGCTGCGACGGAAACACCTGTTAGTCAAGAAAAAACCTAGCTACGAAAAAGGGCAGAGCTCACCTCGATAACCACACCCCCAGTTGGGCTTTTCAGCCAATGAAGCGGCATTCTGAAGTCTACAGGTGGATTATCGTCGGTGCCAGATGCCGGGATACAAGACAGGATCATCGTAGGGTATTGATAGCCACTCGGCCAGGTTTGCGTAGGTGAATCAAGGATATGGCAGATCCGACCTTCCTCATTATGCCGCACCAGCAGTTTCTGTTCTCGAGCATACTTGTTGAAATGCTCTGCGACTCGTTCTGCATTCGACTTCGTCCTATTATAAATGAAGATGTTTCGACAGCCCAACTTGATTAGGGCGTATATCGCTGCTCGAGCCATCCCTCCAGCCCCAATTACCAGGCCGGTAGTTCGTGACGGTTGAACAGAGTTCCTGGGACTTATAGAGCGGCGTAGACAGGTGGTGATGGCGCTCCAATCGGTATTGTCACCGTAGAACTTGCTTGAAGTTCCAGCAGTGTTTCGAGCATTCGCGTGGTCCAGGATTGAAGATGTCTTCCCGCGAAGGGGTAAGAGGGTATTAACTGCTCCTATGGCTGTTGCGTGAGAACTAAGATGGTCCACACGAGACATGATCGCAACCTTGAAGGGAGCGGTCAATGAAGCGCCACCGAAGTTGTGTCCGCACCGTATCCAGTCGACCTCGTCAATTGATGCACATTGCTTGGCATTAAATGTATGTGGCATCACTATGGCGGTCGCAGTTAGCGCACTCGCTCAAAGGCCGACATATTTTGGTCACGTGCTGTGGAGAAACCAACAGCGCGGTGCAAAAGCACCAGAAGAATAGTAAGACTGTCGCGAAATTGCTGAGGGCTGACTTACTGTAATGCTCATATGCAGCCCGGTGCATTGCAGGCGATGCTGAGTAATAGACATTAGAACCTAGGGTGTAGAAATTCAGGGGCTGCAATAGCCCCTGACGAAACAAGAGCCGCATGACTCCTCGAGCAGTATGTACTCCGGCCAACCATTCCCGGGGCGAAGGCTCAAGAGCTTCATGCCTAACAGGGTTCAGCGATCTGTTCTGCATTGCGCTCACAAGCCCAAGAACGGAGAAGTCGTAGGCTATGATGAGCGGCTTCGGTTCCGGCAGCGCATTGATCCTATCCATGAGTAGTCGCCAGCTCTCCTCAGATCTATCACTTGTGCAGAACCTGCCAATGCTGACAATATGGCATCCGAGGGACTGCGCTCGCAGGTAATGTTCAACATAAACGTTGTCATTCCATTGAGGTACTCCGAAGCCTTTCATCGTATAGTTGCCAATGATCTTTGTTCGCCCGCGCATGTCGAGAACATGCCTGACTAATGCTTGGTTCCTTTCCAAGTCAAGTCTCAAATACTCAACACCAAGCCGTAGGCCGTGCAGCATCAGCTCGAGATCCACAGGATCTTTTTCTTCCTGTGGCCGCTGACGTTCCTCTCTCGGATTCTCTTCGACATAGTAAATGATTGGCACATCCAATTTCCGGCGTATCAAGGCCACCTGTGCTGCGATGATATCAAACAGATGGTTCGGCCAAGTGTCGATAATGAGCTCTACGGCTTCTCCAGAAGCTTCTAGCTCGTCCAAATTCAACTTCGGGTCCATCAGTGAGGAAAGACGCAAGTGAAGGACATAGGTATGAAGCCGATGTTCTGGTGGTATTGCATTAATCGAGAAAGGATTCTCCATCCAAGACCGGGTTAGGCTATGACCCAGAATCAAGTCCAAAAAGTTGATGAAATCCTGCCTCGCTCGAATCAACCTAGCGGATGACATGAGTGTCGAGCGAAGTGTGGTCTGAGACGCAACTTCCCCACCGCTAGAGTCTAAGAGGTTGTAATACTCAAGGTTAGAAAATTCTCGATGCTTCTGATCAGCGCGCAGGAGGCGCTCCGCAGCTGCTGGAGGTAGTCCAAGCAGCTGGTACATATACTCTTTGTCGCGGTGGATGTAGATCACCGGATTCGTTTCAGTATAGGCCTGCAGGATTGCTTGGGTCTCTGTAGAAAGCGTCCCCGTTCCACATTCTATGACGCAGTTACTTCGATTCATCCCGATGGTCTGGGCAAGGACCCGTGCCATCTGGAAGTTCAAGGCGTCCTTCCCATACTTTTGGAGGTAGCTGGCCCTACTACATCCACTGGTCTGTTCGAAGCAATGGTCTTCGGTGAGAAGCCGCCGTCGGAGATAATTAGCCGCAATAAATCCAAGAGTCCGCTTCCCAGCACCACGGCATCCTACGAGAATGATAGAGGCGTCCGGATGAAAGATTCTGTGGTTCGGTTTTACCGGCCTAACCGGCAAGCTCATTGGCTCAGGCTGTATGAATGAGGAAAGTGCGGTCGACATCCCGATCACTTCTCCGACCGTAATTTGTCAACCCCAAAAAATCTTCTCCGGATATTGTGTTATTTCCAGCGGGAATTCAATCTCTGCTGCTTATTTTCTTTTCCGCCCTGAGATTTTGATCCCCCGAGAACCCGAGATTGACCCGCTAAAACTGGACGAGGCGCGAACACACTCTCCGGTCTCACAGGGGTTAGGAAAATGAGCACAGAAGATCTTCGTAGTCATGAAGACATAGACTCCGAGTCTTTCGCCGGAAACAGGAAGTAGTGTAAATCGTGTCGGCGAAGTGAGCGAGCCTGTTGCTTCGCAAACACTCCATTGAAAACAGGTCGATTCCCTGAACTCCACGCGAACATCTGCTTCCCTATAAGGGGGTTAAATAAGCTCTCTTATTATAATGTCGTGGGTAAATGGGTCTATGTGTAATGAAAAATGGTATGACACGTCGTACCGAGAGCACTGCACCTGGCTAGAGGGGTGGTCGCCGAGACGGCAAGGTAATCGGCAAACACAGAGTATTTTACCCGGACAGGTACCGCCACATTTAGCTCTACCACAGCCACAAGTGGCTAGCCACAGCGCTATACCTAGCACCCGAAGTTAGTAAGTTAGCCCAGCCATTCGTTATCGGTCGCTTCGGCCTCCAGTTCCACGTACATTTGTCCCACGACTCTGAGTGATCAAACGTCCACCTCGTATCACGGCAAGGATTCTCGGCTTATCCAGCTTAGTGGGCTATCTTAAGCATGCGAAATTACACCACATGGAGGCCTTGAGCACCGTTCTATACTAAGAAGTGGGATTGACTCCAATGCTGGGGCTCATGTCACTTATGCTGGCAATTTGAGAGTCAGCTGGAAATATACTTCTTGACCGGCCAGACATTGCGCCAAGGTGGCGTAGAGAGAGTAACACACAAACAGCACACGTGGAGGCTATGAGTGATGGTGAGAGTGATGACGGCAAGCGCGTGTCCAAGAAGCGGAAGGCGAGTCGCGCTTGTGACCGTTGCAACTCGCAACATCAGCCTTGTGACAATGCCTCCCCGAAGTGCAGCGTCTGTGAGCGTGCCGGGACCGAGTGCACATATAACAGGCCTGTGCGTAAACGAGGCCCTCGAAGCGGCTATACGGGACAGAATGGTGAGCGCCTGTGGAGCATAGTCCTCCAGGCGAGGCCGGATCTCGAGGATGTTGTATTGCAGATCCTCCGAAGCGGCACCTACGGCAATACGGGTATCTCCAATTATGATTACTTCAAAAATAATGATAACCAGGCGGGGTTGGTTAGCTGGTTTAATGAGAGCCGGCTTGGGAAATACCTGGAGCAGGGAGAGTCGGCAGATCTGATGCTCCCTCCTATAGATGAGCACTCTTCTGCGATATCGCCTCAAGCACACCGTGAAATCACTCCGAAGTCGCAATCATCAAATACAGCCTCTCAAGTCGATGCGTCTAGGTCCGTGGCGACTACAGCGAGCGCATTATTACCGCCAACTCCCACAGCGATCTCTAGCATCGTAAACCCTCACGGTGCCCCTCAAAATCCGAGCGATATCTATCTTCCAAGCGAGGACATTAGAAAGCACCTTTCTCACGTTGACCAGGTTGGGCGCCCTGGGTATATTGCAAGCTCCCCGCAGACCGATATTCAGGGCAGCAATGTCCAGTCCTCGCTAGCAGCATATTCCATAAGCCGGAGCTCACCATTCGACCATGGCACCACCAATGGATACGACAGTCTCCTCCACCAGCAAACCCATCGCGACATATCACTCAACCGCCGTTCTGGCTCGGAAGTATCGACTGAAGCTTTATCTCAGGGAGACCAGCGTGGACGCTCTATATCCCGGCCCCCGCAGCAAGGGAGCTTCGGTTTCGATGCTGACACTTCCCACTGGTGCGTATTACGAATGCTTGGCTCAGCACTCGGGTCTCATTATTCTCTTTTGCCACGACGGTTCGAGCTAACAAGGATCAGGTTTGACTCTGCGCCTACCGACACCCTACTCAATCTCGGGTTTGTGCCTGGGGAAGGGATGGAGAAAGATTTCCTGGAGCTTTGCGAGAACCCAGAACCTATTGAGCCTACGCCTACCGGATCCATTCATCAGGATGAGGATGAGGAGGTTGTTTGGCGTCGGCTCGTCATGCGTGGTCGATTTGTCTAGCTAAGGTGCTTCATGCTCGCCATCTAGCCATCTCTACTACTGCACCCGTGTCAAGTGGAGCCCCTTCAGAACGAGGGCATACCCGTTGTATTGAGATACCTTAGACAGAACGCACTCCTGTGGCGAAATTCGCGTTTTTCTTGTCTCCAACACCCATTACCCATATCAAAGGCATAGTACAGGGCCCCTATCCATTTAAAGACATAGCGATGTGCCTTTCTGGCCTTCGGAGACTTTGCGCATTCGCACAAAGTGCCCGGGCTATGTTACCAGACATCTGGCAACTTTGCTTAGGCATTACAATACTGTTATCTGAGTGACTAGACGCTCAAAAGATGGACCCATCAAGTGTACCATGGGCCTTACGCGTCGTTCTTTCTCAACCCAAATGCGCAGAAGCTCTTGGGTCCTACCGGTGTAGACCACCAACTAGCATCACCACGCTAATCAAGAGCATGGTCCTCGTGTACTACATCAGAAAATGACCTCGCAAAGCGCGCCAAAAGTAGTGTTGTCGGCGGCTAGCCCCTGCGGCCGAGCGATGGTATCTATTGAAGACTAGTGAAATTTTGTCAGGATATCTGCCACCTAGCTGTCGCCTGACGGAAGATATGTGACGCCCTGTAAAACTGGTTCGGGCCGTATGGCCAAGTTACATAAGGTTCAGTTGCTCTCTACCTAGCAGCAGACTCTTATTAGCAACAACATATCAGCGGTGAGATGCCGAGAAAATCAAATCAGCAACCTTAAGATAAACTTGAAACCGAAGTGACTTTGGATCTAACGAGATTTCAAGTGATCAATGTGCCCATCTAAATAAAAGAAACCCTTATTTGCATCTCTGTTCATGCCCTGACCTATAGTTCTCCTTTAGCGTAGATTTTGGGAGCCCCATAAACTGCCCCAACCCCTGGGCTTGGTGGTGGTCGAGCCACCGTTCAGCGCCGTAACTGCCAGCCACAGCGCTAGGCCTGTTCCTGATATAAACTGGACGAATGAACTAATCCACTGTAATGAGTCACTCCAAGCACCTTTGGAGTCACCAGAAAAGACGACAGAAATCCGCCGCCATTGATCCACATTGAGGCCGCAGCCGTAGACTTTTGATTCGTTGCCATTCTGATCCTATTATGATTCATTTTGTTATGAGCCACTGGGTAACCCGGGCTAACCCGCCGTGTTACTCAGCTGCATGAGATGCATCTTATTGGCTGCTCCTTCAGTGGCGGGTAACCAGAAGATGATCGTATCGCGAATCAGCTACTTCTCGTGAGTTATACAGGCAACCCTTGAGGTGGGTGGTTTATTATCTAAACCTGCCTTTATAATATCTTCCAGTTGTATGCCGTTCAAGTCGTCGAAGCGTTCTCACCTGAATGATAATCAGTAGACAAATTCAACGTTGGCTTCAAACTTCTCTAACCCAAGCGGTGTCGGGCTTCTCATAACTAGTAGCACAATTTACAATTATCTACTATTCAATTCCCGGGTCCTCTAGATTTCGGTGTATTTTTATCGTTTTCCCGGAAGGATACACTTCTTAACAGCCATGGCGACAGCGGAAGCGACTCCTGAGCCTGCAGCGCTACCCGTCGGCTCTTATGACACAGCACTATGTCTAATTCCACCGAGGCACACGTGGTCGTCCATTGATCGGCTACGAATGCTTTACGATAAAGCGTACGAGAAATGGCCACCCCACGTCAACATCGTATATCCCTTTGTCGGGGTGGATAGCCTATCTTCGGCGTCAGAAATGGTCGTATCGGAGTTGAGGGCCTGGAAAGAAGCGAGCGGAGCCCCAAAACTGCGCATCCGGCTGGGCGAAGCGGACGCGTTCTCTCATCGACAGGGTGGCACGATATTCATTTGCGACAAGGACCCGGCGCGCGCCGCCGGCCTTTCCGAGCTTAGAAATCGTGTGTTGGGTGCCTTAAGACAGAGCCCAGGCTCTTATCAGATGCATATGACCATCGGACAGAGCGACGATGCGAGCTCTGCTTCACATGAGTTTCTGCTCGAAAAAGCTAGTCTCTTACCCGCGGTGGAGTGGGATGTTGAAGAACTTCATATCCTGATCCGCGAGCGAATGAAGATTGACGGAAACGCTACCAGCCAGATGAAGATATGGGGTGTTATCGATGTCGCGACGTTATCAGTATCTCGAATGGCCGAGCCTGTTGCGATCTATGAGACAGAGACACTGGCCCAAGGTGGTGTAGATTCGGAACATGACGTTGAAGCCCGGAATCGCTATACGAGTCGGCTTCCTTACGTATTTTCGTCATCCGAGCGAAAGTGGAAAGTCCATCCAGGACCGTCATCGCAACTCGAGGAGTCGGTCCCAGAATCTCTAACGGTCGCCAGCTATAATGTTCTGGCCGAATTCGAGTATCCTCCCTCGCAGGACCGGTACCCCCTTGTCGTACAAAACTTGCTGGGCAAGTCAGGTATGTCGGACGTCGTCGTGCTGGAAGAAGTCACAGATGATTTCCTTTCCTATCTCTTAAGGGACGACAGGGTTAGAGAAGAGTACCCTTTCACCTCGTGCGGGCCGCCCGAACAATCTGATATCGAACCCTTACCTAGCCACCTTAATTCCGTGGTGCTCAGCAAGCTGTCCTTCTCTTGGGACTGGGTACCCTTCCGGAGGCGCCATAAAGGTTCGGTGATTGTACGATTCGATAGCATAGGGAAGCGCAACGGGGACGTCTTTCTCCCCGCCGTTCTATCAACCGTTCATCTAACCTGTGGTCTCACCGATGGCTCCGTAGCCAACAAGAAACTCGAATTACAGTCAATCCTTAAATATCTTTCGAAGACATATCCCGAGAACCCATGGATTGTGGCGGGCGATTTCAACATCACGACTAGCGCGTACACCGTCAATGCCGCGCTCAAGAAGAAGGCGATATCGTCACAAACGGCAGACAACCTGACGGAGATGGAAATCATGATCAACGAAGTTGGGCTGACCGATGCCTGGTCGTTTTCTCGTGTGCAATACGGTGACTCCAGCTTTGACGAAGATCAAAGGCATCTATGCGATGTCTTTGAGGGCGAGGAAGGTGCTACGTTCGATCCAACTGTGAACGAACTAGCGGCGGAGATGGTTGGAAGCGGGTTCAATAATAGACCGCAGCGATATGACCGAATTCTAGTCAAGGGGCAAGACTTGTTCACTGTCTCGGGCTTTAATACGTTTGGGAAGAATAGG
The DNA here is from genome assembly GCA_004155945.1 of Monosporascus sp. mg162. NCBI lineage: Eukaryota > Fungi > Ascomycota > Sordariomycetes > Xylariales > Monosporascus > Monosporascus sp. mg162. Next base: position 44,471 of record QJNY01000189.1, read on the forward strand.
GGCCTTCTGGGCAGTGGGGCTGTTGCCGATGATAGTAGCGACACTCAAGGCAAACTATCTTATGCCAGTGACCATTGGGGCATCAGATGTTCCCTGAAACTCGCATCCGATACTTCGGAACAGACGATGGACGACAGCAGCAAACTGTCGGTCGAGATACAAGTCAAGGCGCCGCCAGATAGCCTGGCGGACGTCTCGGAGCTGCGGGAGTGCCTCGACAAACAGAACGTCTTCCCTTCCGAAGGGGATATCAGCGAACGAGAAGCAGCGTTCGCCTTACTCAAGGAAGTCATCCTAGACGACGGCGAAAGCGGCCATGTTCGAGGCAAACCGGCGTTCGTGGTTGTGCCCGTTGGTTCGTACGGTCTGGGCGCCTGGACTGCATCCTCGGACATCGACTGTCTTTGTATTGGTCCCATCAGTTCCAGGGTCTTCTTCGCGTTGGCCGTGCAGAGACTGCGCAAAGCCGCAACGAGAGGTATCAAAGTGCTCCGCCGCGTTAACGCCCATTCCGGTACGATGCTCGAGCTTGAAGTTCTGGGAATCACGATGGATTTACAATACTGCCCCTCTACGTTCATCGCGGAGACCTGGCCTCATGCCATGCGGTTACCTCCGTCCGACCCTGTCTTCACGCTTCCCACGCAGACTCTAGCTAAGCTGAAGCCGGTAAGGGATCTCTACTACATTCGGAGAACGATCCCCGACTACGCAGCGTTCAAGGTCGCGTATCAGCTCGTCAAGTGCTGGGCTAAGCAACGCGGCATATACGCGGCAAAGTTCGGGTACCTCGGCGGAATCCACATTTCGATACTCTTGTCCAGGGTCTGCAAACTGCTCTCCTACGACGGCAAGAGGGTTTCAGTGCCTATAATTCTGATGACATTCTTTGACCACTATGCGGGCTTCGACTGGAAGAGCCACATGGCCTTCGACCCCTTCTTCCACAAGCGGTTGCGGTACGTGAGGACTGCGCGCGAGCCCATGGTGATCCTGGGCTATCACGCGCCGAGCCTCAACACCGCCCATACCGCGTCTCCCCCGTCCGTGAGGACGATCTCCGAAGAGCTGAAGCGAGCGAGCGCTCTCCTGTCGCAGGAGGGAATGACGTGGTGCGGATTCATCGGCAGCGACGGTCACACAGAGCGCGCACCGGAAGCTGGCGCGGCCGAGTTTCTGAGCGCGTACAAGACCTACGTCAGGATCGATGTCCAGTTCTGGGGCGTGTCTCTGGCGAAGGGCAGCAGCTTTGTGGGCTGGCTGGAATCCCGTTGCGTGATGCTATTAGTTGGTAAGTTTTATCCTGGGTGCGGCCATATGCCATTTGGGCATCCCCTTCAAGCTATGCGTCGCTCATACAGGAGACAGATCTTAATAGGCGGCTGCCAAGCATGCACGCCAGGATCTGGCCAGCACGATTCGTGGGCCGGGACATGTCCGAAGAAGACAAGGACTACCAGGGCTATTATCTGATTGGTCTCGATCGACTGGAGGGCGCTAATAACGAGGCCATGGGGAAAGACGATATGAAAATCATTATTGGTACGCTACGTACGGTACTTGAGACATTCGAACGTCAGATACAGGGCGACGAGAAGTACTTCGACTCCAAATCCTGCTGGATGAGCGCATCTCTCGTCAAGCAATCCGAAGTTAGCCATCTGCGGCTAGACGGCCGCGAGTGGGGCGAATACACCATCGGCGATGACGAGTCCGAGGAGGAAGAGGAGGAGGAAGAGGAAGAAGGTATCGAGCAACTAGATAGCGGCGCGGATGCACCAGCGAGCAGCAAGTCTAAGAAGAGACCCGTCCATGGCACCCCCACCCTCCCCAGTCGTCCGGCATATACCGGCAAATTCCGCTCGTCAGCAGACGTCATCAGTCGGCTGAGGTGGGACCCCGAGATGGATAGTAGCGACTATATAGTCGGCTACGAGGACCGCTTCCTGGGCATAAGGGAGCGCCCGCTCGACCAGTGGAAGTCGGAGCAGACGGACGAAGAGTTCATCCCGCAGCATCGCATCGAGTACTTCAAGCGCAAGAGCGACGGTGTGGTCGTCTGGGATCGGAAACAGAGGAGAGACGATATCTTTGGAAGCGGGGTCAGCAGCCTTCCGCGGGGGGTTGCCAGCTGAGCCGGTTTCCCTTGCCGGGCTCCGGGCCATAATGGTTGAGCTGCCAATAACAACCCAAGTATATCCCGTCGTCTGCTTCCATATCCAAGTCGACCGAGATCCTCTCTTTTTGACCAAACCGAATAATCGTAAACTCTCATGTCCGTAATCCAATAATTAGGCATTGCCATCGGCCAGATTTCTATTATTCGATTGCCATAATTTAGCTACTTGACAAGCGTGGCTCAGCTATTCTAGCCAGAGCTTGCCATGCTAGATTGTGGATGGTAGGACGGGAAAAGCCGAGATAAGATTAGGCGACTTTTAGATAGAACCTCGATTTTTTAGAAACCGGTTCCCAAATCTTACGTACGAGGGTCTTATGAGGTCTCCTGTAGGACTACCGTGTGCAATGCAGTGATGTCAACGGTTAGGAGACTTGCCGGTTCAGTCTAGCCCGGATTGGCAAGGATACATGATATCCTCATTGCTAGCGTTGCCTTCCTGCCAGTGGCTGTCAGGATACCGAAAACACACTCGATGACATGGCAGCAGGCAGGTTGCGGTTGGCCAGTAGCTGAATGATAAAATATGTGTCGCATTAGCTGCCAGTAAAGAGACATACCACAGCTGAGCCATACACCTCATGTAGCTGCCAAAGAATCCTTCGGGTGGGATCGGAACGATTCCCTGCATATATATAAGACAGTAAAGGAAGGTTACTGTCGCGGCCCGAGTCCGTTCCAAAGCGATGTTGAATAGAACCCCTCGGTAAGATTGCCAAGGCGTCCGTAATACTACCAGCATAACCACGAGCTTGTCGGCGAACTAACCATTCCAAGCTCTCAATGTGCACAGAGAAAAGCATGAGGGGGTGTCTGTACAGACCACACGGATCCAGCGGGCGGTAAAGGCCGCATTGCGACGTCCTGGAGGATGCCTACCACTGCGATGATCAAGCGGGTATCTCGCCCGATTTCGCACGTTCAATTAACTTAGTTCGCGTCGTCCACTTACCGATTCAGTTTCTACAGGTATGTGCATATTATGAGGGTAAGATTCGAGGTTGGAGCGGAGCTAACTGCACATCCAAGACAATCCTCGGAATCGGACTGGAGCTCTCGTTCGCATGGAGCTTCCCCGGGCCCGGCCATGACCGCTAACGGAGTTCCGTACGCTCTTGACAGGCAGTAATGTCGTGGTCTCGTACCACCTGCGGGCGGTTAAGCTGCTTGGTTGCCTCGCAGAGATATAAGGTGCCTAGCGACCAAGGCCCGCGCAACCGAAAGTCGGCTCGAAAAGCAACCTCCTCGGGTCGCTCCTGTACCCTACAAAATAAGCGAGGTGGACATGGGTCCCGGGGGAGTTGAATCTACTAGTGCGATCTCCATATGTGCCTAGCAATTAGCGCAGTCCCCGCTGAAGATTTCTAGCCGATAGGACACTCGCGCTGGCATGATTAAGGGGTCAGCCGAACCTACCCGAAGTCGGCATGCCGAAATTAGCTCATTTTTGGACCCCGGGTGCCCCCACTGAATCCTGCATAGAAGACAATGGCACGGACGTAGACGCTTCGCATCGTGAGCGGGCCCTTTTAGCCCCGGAGACGAGAGGATCTGCGGTAGGCACATTCATGCCGCCCGTCAGACTGACTGCCTTCTGTAGCACGGCAGTAGTCCAAGCCAGCGCAGCGTCGGGCATTACACCTGTGCCCAATAAGCCCAAGCGTGCCGAGCAAGGGTTGGGAACCAGTGTGTGTGCGAGGGTACAGAAACTCGCTCCGCAGCATGATTCGGCGACAGATGGAGATGTGTCGAGTTCTCTTCGTCCAAGGAATTCGGCCTGGCAGCAGCGTGCTCGACTCCGTAAAGTCCCCACTAGCTGACTTGTGATCTTGACAACCAATAGATGACTGAGACAACATTCTTGGCCATAATCGCCGTTCATAGATTCGGATAGGGCGGCCCGATCGTAAGAGCACCCGCTCTTGTCTTAGCGGGGTAGTGTCTGAGACAGCCAGCTGCCTCCTTATATAATGCCCCATCGTTCGTAGGCCGAAGCGCAGAGCTCGAATTAACCAAGCAAGAAAGCTAGTGCGGGTTGTAGCAAACATATATTCGACAGTCCCGTTACCGCAGTTTCGCAAGTCGTCCGACCAGACTCTATCAACAGAATGGGCAGTATCGTACTGGAAAAGCACCAGTCAGAGAAAGCGATGGCTTTGCCGGATAGTTCAGCTGTGCTTTATCGAAATATCCACGAAGCATTCCCTCAGGTGATTCGAGGCGAGGGGAGTCGCTTGATCCTAGCTGACGGCCGCAGCATACTAGATGCCGCTGGAGGAGCCGCAGTCTCGTGCATCGGACATGGCGACCGCAGGGTCAAGGAAGCGATGGTGGCCCAGTTGGAAGAAGTCGAGTATGCGTCGACAATGTTCTATACCACGGAAGTGTGCGAAAATCTTTGTCGAGAATTGGTCAATTCGACTGACGGCCAAATGAGTCGTGCGTATATTGTCGCCTCAGGTCAGTACAAACGCCCGCTACATGTTCTCGGTGGCGACTAAGTGAACAAGGCTCCGAGGCCATGGAAGCCGCGATGAAGGTGGCGAGACAGTTCTTCCTCGAGAAGAACCCGCCTGAGCCGAACCGAACACAGTTTATCGCCCGGAAGCAGTCCTACCACGGAACCACGCTTGGCGCTCTCTCGATGGGAGGTCATGCCAGTCGACGAGCCAAGTTCGAACCGATGTTGCTTGATAACATCTCAAAGGTCTCTCCGTGTTTCGCTTACCGACATCAAGGCCCCGAGGAATCTGACAAGGGATACGTGTCGAGGTTGGCCCATGAATTAGACGCAGAATTCCAAAAACTTGGCCCTGGAAATGTGTGCGCCTTTGTGGCAGAGCCTGTTGTAGGAGCCGTAGGTGGCCCGAAGCTTGGACTGCCGACGTTTTACTGAGATGCTGCCAGGCGCTCGGGTGCGTCCCCGCCGTCCCTGGGTACTTCCAAGCTATGCGAGCTGTCTGTGACAAGTACGGCGCCTTGCTGATATTAGACGAGGTTGTGAGTGACTATACCTTGTATACTCCCCGAGGAACTTCTCGGTTGATGTCGTCATTCCGTCACAACTTTGGGCAAGTATCAAGGTTATGGCTTGCTGAAAGATTGATCGTGTCTCTGGACTTACTAGATTGCAGATGTGTGGAATGGGCCGTACGGGAACCATGCACGCTTGGCAACAAGAAGGTGTCGTCCCGGATATTCAGACAATCGGAAAGTGTTTGGGAGGCGGGTATCAGCCGGTCGCAGGATTGCTTCTCCACAGCACAGTTGTGGACGTTTTCATGAAGGGTAGTGGGTGAGTCGCCGAGATCCAGTCGCTAGCTCATCAGTCAGTCATCTAATAACTTTCCGTCAAGGGCTTTCGCACACGGGCACACATACCAAGCCCACCCGCTTGCCTGCGCGGCCGCCCTTGAAGTACAAAGAATCATCCGCAAAGAGGGCCTAATACGTAACGTTGCTACCTTGGGTAGTCTGCTCTCGACAAGGTTGGATGAACTTCTTTCTGAGCATCCGAACGTGGGCGACATTCGAGGCCGAGGTTTCTTCTGGGGCATTGAACTCGTCGCGGATAAGTCAACTAAGGCACCTTTCCCGGCATCTGCTGGCGTCACTTCCGGCATAGTAGAGCTGGGTCTGAAAGAACCGTACTGCGTTGCCCTATATCCCGGCAATGGGACAGTCAATGGAGTTACTGGCGACCACGTAATCATTTCGCCGGCTTATAATACCACGGCAGCTGAGATTGAGGAGATCGCGAGTTTGGTGCACCGACTGATCAATGATTACTTCGCCTCATGTATGCGGTATGGCTGAGGATGGATGATGGAAGACTCTGCATAGGTTCAGGTGGTAACTGAATAGAGGAGTGGCAGAATCAACACACTCGGGTTGAAATTGCCGAGTGATAGCCTAAAATCAAGTAGACTCGTGCGGCCTGAGGAGAAGTTATAGCACGCCAGTCACTCCAATGAATACAGGAGCATACCTCCCCATATGCAGGAGATAGATAACTGCATATAGGCCCCATCCAACCAGGAAGGCGACGTGCTAATCCGTGGTCTCACTGGTCTGCAATTCGATCAAAGTGGATGTGGATTCGTACTGTTGTCCATATCCCGAGAATATGCATTGAACAAGAGACATGGGATCCCTTACAATTTGGAACCTCATAGTTAATAGATTGATCTAGTGTAACATCTGTGCTGTTTCGGTAATCTGGAGGGCGCTTCCCAAAATGGTTGAGCCACCCATTACGACATATTAGTAAGTAGTTACCTAAAAGTAAGCAAGTATACTTCCTAACAACCGCATATACGAGGAGTGCAATAGATAGAATAGATTTCGAATAGTCATTAGTCTCCTTTCATGTATAATGAATTTGTCACCCATTCCGAGTATCAATGTGCAAATGTCCGTGTTCTGGTTGCTCGGTATGATTAGGGGGTTGTAGCGTTATTCCCGTCTTCAGTCTTCAGTGGGGTTTCCCAACCTGGGCCCCAACGGGGGATTTTAGTGGAGACGGAATCAGCCGAGAGCAAGCCCCACTGCCCCCCAAACCCATTCTCAGCCTCAACCCAGCCACATTCCCCAGGTCAACCTCTATATGGCGTGCAATTCGTACAATACATACTATCCCACGTACTACGCAGTCCATTCACCCATTTACCTACGTAGTTGATCTATAGTTCTCGCGCATCGACAACCTAACGTTAACCTGTGCGTTCTTACGCTGCGACAACCGCGACACGCCCGTTTTCCTTCTACTTAAAAGTGTAAACTCTGCCTACCATTCCCCTGCTGCCCCACGCGCAACACCCGCATCGCATTGGCGATACGCTACGGTCGACGACATGGCTGTCGGCCTGACTGGTGGCAGTCGGCATGCCGCTGATGAAGAAGCTCGCGCTGAGGTCGACGTTCTCAACTCGCGGCTGGAGAAGACGACGCAGCTGAATAAGAAGATCCAGGCCTGCCTTGGCAGATTAGAAGCCACTGGGAAGAGCGTGCGAGACGTGTCTGGTCCCCTTAGTGGCGAGACTAGGAGACTACAAGTATTGGGGAACAGTGAGTAGCGCAACTGGCTCCCTACTGTTTTATCGATTTTGTCTGGGCGGGGAACACAAATTGCAGAAATGTTGCTAATGGGTTCCTTTTCCGCAGACATTGACTCGGTCCTCGCAGCGATCGAGAGGATTCGGCAGCCGGCAGACTCGAAGAATGACGAAGAGGCCATTATACGCCAGGGACCGGAGAAGGCTGGCTTATCCAATTACCTGAACTCGATAAAGCGCTTGAATAAGGCCTTAGGAGACATGAAGGCCTCGAACCTGCGTGCGAATCAACAGACCATGGCCGACCTCCAGCGCCTGATTGTCTTGGGAAACACACAGCTCGAGAACTCTTTTGATAAAATGCTCCGGGCAGAGACGCCGCGGTCCGTTGAACCTCTAAACTTCATCACGAAAAACACGCCCTTCCCTCTTATCTCACCAAGCAGCATCAGCCAGCTGGCGCTGATGAATTCATACGTTTCCGCCAACTCTTCGTCAGAGAACCCTCTCATCAAGATCTATGCTGAGGTTCGAGGGCCATATCTATCACAAACCCTGGTGAACTTGGCCTATGCTAGTGTCAATACGGCTAAGAAGAAGAGTCCGGACGCGGTCTATCGGGCTGGGACCAACGGCATGGGTATGTATGCGCGGGCTATGGAGGGTATATTCCTCGCCGAGCATGAGAATATATGCAGCATCTTCATGCGCCAAGATTGGGGACCAGTATTCCAGACGGCCTGTCAGGCTCCCCTGGCCGAAATGGCGCGAACTATTCGAGAACTCAATAACCACATCAAGGCTAACTTGAACACCGACTGCTACCTCGCCTATGAGATAACAGAAATCATATCCAGCCTATCGAACAACTTGGAAGCGCGTACCGGAGAGCTCAAGGCTACGTTGGGGGCTGCACTGAAACCCGTACGCGAGACAGCCAAATCATCGCTCGGCGAGCTCCTCGAGGATACTAAACGGAAAGTGGGGGGTATCCAAGCTTTACCATCGGATGGCGGAGCTTTGCCCATAGTCTCTGAGACCATGAAGCGCTTGCAAACCATGGTAGAGTTCCTACGCCCCATCTCGAGCATTATGGTCTCTCTTGGCGACGGCGGTTGGAAATCGGGAGCGAGCGCGAGTGGCAATATGGATGCAATTCCCAGCCTAGCATCGTTCGACATTGGCGCGGACGGGAAAGAGATCTTCGCACACTACTGCATTGACACCATAGATGCATTGATGTTGTCACTTGATCAAAAAGCGAGGACGCTTCTAAAAGGCAAATCGGTATTGGGAGTCTTCCTTGCCAACAACGTCACCATCATCGAACGTATGATTCAAGATTCCGACCTGATGCCCCTTCTGGAGGGTAGGCTTAGCGCGCTGGATGGCTGGCTCAAGAAGGCGAAAGCCTTTTATTCCGAAGCCTGTAAAGATGTCTCGGTTCACTTGTTTGATGTGATCCACACGAACCGGACACAGAGGCCCCCATCCGGCTCATCCGAGTCCGTCTCCATTGTCAAGGGCCTCAACGGCAAGGATAAGGAGAGCATCAAAAACAAGTTCCAAATCTTCAATGCCAGCTTCGATGAGCTTGTCGCGAGACACAAGACATATAACATGGAAACGGAAGTTCGGCAGATGTTCGCCAGGGACATGCAGCAGATGCTCGAGCCCCTCTACAATCGCTTCTGGGACCGGTACCACGAAGTCGACAAGGGCAGGGGCAAATATGTGAAATATGACAAGCCATCCATTAGCGCCGTCTTCCATACGCTCTATTGAGGTCCGGGGTTTACTCTAGGACGATGTCGATTTTTGTCACCAGGGCCCGCACCGCCTGCGGGCTTGGCTACACAGCCCTGCCGGCACGAAGGCGCCACTTCGATGGATTATGCTGTGTTTACCTAAGGTTCCATCTCGATTCTCGTAGTCAGCTCGATATCGCATCTTTGCTAGCTAGTCAAAGGACTACCTCGAAAAGGCTGAAGTTGCTAGGTTTGTAGCCACCTAGGCTCAGCCGTTTCAAGGAACGCTCGGGGTTAGGTCTCCCGGGTGGTCATCATGCTTTCTTGCGCTGGTTGCTTATTTTCCTCGAATCTTTCTATGATGTACGTTATATGGCGTTTTGAGACGATACCCATTTGGGGCGAGGCAATAGTTCGGCGCCGTCGACTTTCTGGGGTGGGCTTCTCTGAGGGACAATAGTCCGAGGATGATCGCGGCATTGTTACTGTATACCTACTTACGCAAATAGTGATATGTTCTGATTTCGGTTAGAGACAGCGGCAGCGCCTGTGATATATTCTAGATCCCGGATTGACTTACATGGATGTAGATATGTAATCTGTTGACCCAGCTGAGGAAAGCTACCACGTCCCCACTATTGGCGACAGCGAAATCATGCGATATGCACGTGGGCTCCTACATATGTACGTAGGTAGGCTAGCTCATCGATCGCTGGCTGCGGTCATAGGTACTTCGTCCGCATCTGAGGTCGCCAGGCCCCGTCGTTTCCCTCCTCCGGCCCGCTGGGTGCCGGAAGGGTTTGCCAAGAGCGGTGCATAACAACCCCCTGTCTGGGGCCGGCGCGAGCCAGGACCCCTGGCAGCAAACCCCAGCCTTGTACCTGCCCATGCCTAGGATAGATAATGTATGTATGACTTCTCAGATGATTCCCCATCCCCCGGCCCCAGCGTCGCATGCATGCATGCATACAGCAGCGGTATAATGGCAACGATGCGTGAAAACCCAGCAAGAGACACATGACCGTCTTGTCTCCGATATGAGTACGGCGTAGGTAGGTATATGAGCGTGACGGGGTGAAGTGGCTACCTGCCTATGTACGAACTCTAACCCCTGACATGTTCGAGGTGAGATGGGCTGGTGAGGAGGGCAGGGGTTGAGGGAAGCTAATAGGTAGTACTGTAGGGCACCCATGTTCTTCTCCTACTTCCCCAGCTCGATGATGCCTGTGCAAATCCCTCTTGTTGTCCCACTAGGGCCGTCGTCTTTTCGCCGCCATAAGCGCAGGAGCCTTTTTTTCGCCGTTTCCGCTTAGGGCAAGCAGCTCGGGGGTTAGAGAAACAGATCTTCGTATTATGGGCTCCACGCAAGCTCCCCTGCGCCGTGTCATTCCCGTGTCTATTTTTATTGTCCTGTGCGTCCCCAAAAATTCACTGTGTAGCTTTGCTTCATACCTAGACAGCGGGAGGTAAGTAGCTGGGTACGACGCTGGGGGATTGGATATCCCAGCTCCCTTCCTCCCCCAATTGCCGCTCCTAGCGCGATAGCCTGTCCTGCAGCCAGCCCCTTTCCACCTTGTTGGGTTTTCGATTCCGGAGAAAAAGGAAGGAAACTTTCCTCCCTCAGCTCATCCATGCCTGCCTGCACCGGCACGTCGTGCCCGGGAGTGGCCAATCAGCATGGAGTTCGGAACTAGCACAAGCTAGCTACTACGGCTGTGATTCCCGGTAGTGTAAACTGTGCCTCCTCCCAGTATGTGTCGATTGCTGTTGACCTGTCACTGTGAGGGCCCCACCATTCCTACCAGGCTCAGTTGTACGCTGCGAGTGTGAAGGGAGAGCGTAATCTCGATGGCTAAGAACTTGGCCGTACTGGCTACTAGCTCTAGCCCGCCCCCGCCGCCGCCGCTGTCTCCCCATGGAGTTCAGCCTGCAGGTCCACGTCGGTTAGCACGCGTGGTATGGCGTGGCATACCTAGCATAATATAGCAATAGCTTTGTTCGCTACCCCGGCCGGGGAGGAGGATGCAAGGTAATCATCAATACTTCGTAGATAGCCAAGGATACCTCCGCGCGCGTCCTCTTCCGTTGTTCCTCCTCAGGTCCTTGGGCGGAAAGTGGCGCCCGCGGTCCCCCTTCCGCCCCCTCTCCTCCGCACGAATGTTGATTATCGTCCCGCCTGCGTAAGGGTGTCGTTGCACGACAGGGGCGCAGGGAAAGCTAGCTGGCTCCTTTTATGAGCTCTGGATCGATATCTGCGCAGATACTCGTGCTGCCGACTTCTACGTATGGTAATAAATAACAACGTGCATACGTACACGTACAGGCCAGCTACTGGGATGACACAGATGCAGATAGATGTAAGACAAACCTGCGGCGTCGGTTATGCCGCCGCGAGGGCGGAGACTGCGGAGGGTACCGTAGATACCGTCTGTCTGCCTGCGGTGGTATGGGCCGAGCGCGAGAGAGACACAGAGAGAGAGAGAGCACGGACCGGTAATCCTCATTGCCTGTACGGTGCGCTCGCAGCATGCACGATGGTCTCTAGCTCGTCAGGGCCTCCTGGTTAGCTAAATGCTTAATATAGAGCGGTGCACTCAGTCTTTACCCTCCTTCGCACAGTAGAGTGCACAGCGTGAGGCAACGAGAGGAACCTGCGAGGACGATGTGTTGGTGATTGGCGTGCGTACACACCGTACCTACATACGTGGGAATGTATTCTCCGATACAGGTCTCCGATTCGACGATTGTGGGGATGCACAGCGCAAGGTTTGCTGAGCGAGGGAAACGCATGCGGCTGGTTTTGTGAGGGCCAGCCCCAATGGTTAAACTTATGTAGAACCATAATGATTTACCTCGTCGAGGATTCTTGATCATCAGCTGACGTATCCGAGCAGTGCGGCGTCCTGTTGTTGCGATAACAACAGCAGCTGCAGCTACGTAAATGCGACTCGGCCGTTGCGGAGCTACGAGTGTTGTTCTGTATGTCCGTTCCGTCCACTCGACAGCAATGTCATCCATTCGTGTTCCGCGAAGCAACGCCTGGCCACCAGACACGCACGCATTCCTCCAGACGCATTATACAGTACACTGCCTTCCTATCTTTCGGGCTAAAGCAAGGTGGTAAGATATATACCGAGGTATATGTAGGTTTGTGCTAGGGTCAGCTTATCCAAACCTCAACCTTGTACCTTGCCTTATACCTGATACCATCTAGGCGCTTTTCTCTTTACCTTTGGTTTCAACAAGACCGCACGCACGCATCTTCTCGGCAGCCTTCCCTTCGTTACTCCTCTTTTTAACTTTTCTCAACGCAGAAGCCGAATCGAGCCGTGAGGTAAGCTCGAAGTCCTCCCCCCGGTACCGTCGCATCGCTTTTCGTTTCGCGGGGTCCGCTTTCATGCGCTGATCTGCTGCGCGGCGCCCGATGCGGCGGGTTGCGGCGCGGTGCCTCGGCGCTCGCTCTGCAGACAACCCCCTGCTCCTACATGGTGGGTTACATACATAATTATGCAGGACCGTAGGCTTTTGCGTACGTATCTTCTCCATCGGGCTACACGCCCCCTCCATCCCCCCCCTTGCCCGTTCCCCCTCCAAACACCCTTCACCCTGTAGCCCGCAATCTGGAAGGAAATGGGACGGGGCGATGCGATGCGGGCGTACAGAGAGACAGAGCGCCAGGGGGAGAGACGAGCCATCTTGGGGTGGGTGTGTGGCGCTGCTCCTTCCGTGGAGCCTCGCCGTCGTTCGGTAAGCCATTACGTCTTCTTTTCCTTTTCCGTGCCTGTGCCTGTGCCTGTGCCCCCGGGTCACAGCTGCTGCTGCCTCTCTGGGTGGACGACCTGTGCCAGAAATACATCATAAAAGGATGGGCTCGATGATTTTGGCCGGCTCCACGCAGCGGTTTTTCCTCGGCTCCGCGAATAGGAGCTCGTGGATGCGGGTCCTGGGAGTTTCTGTGGTATCATTCATGATGTCTCATTGCACCTTTTGCTGCGGTAAGCGGGCACTATGCCGGGAGATGATAGTAACAACGGACGGGGCAAACGCCCGTCGGTCCCATTGAGCAAGATGGCATACATATAGAAATTTCAGATAGTCCGATCCTACGATGATCCCTTCCATGCAACGAAAGCCAATGGTATCAATTCCCCCCAACGCACACAACGCCGTCGTTCCGGTCCACTCCGTAAAATCATAGAGCCCTCCAATCCAGCCTGTTTCTCAGTTGGCCCTGTCGGTAGCATTGCTTCTATAGACCGTCGCATCACATGCACACGGCCAGAGAGCGAGTTGAGTAGGCACCAGTAACAAGCGACCTGAAGATGTCATGCAGTGCGAAACGAAACAGGTGAGGACGACGAGTCCCAGGAGAAATGCTAAGGAAAAACCCCCAGGGTACGATATCATATCATTGGTGTCCAGGGGAAAGAAAAGAGGTGCCAAGCAGATCCCACGCCAATACTACCCAGTGCTGGCTGCAGTCCAGCGCCCAAAGCAAGACCGAAAAAAGGGCGAATGTGAGCAATTCGCCAGAGGATGTAGGAAACGAATGGTGCGGCAATTGTAGTCGGGAAACGAATGCCCTCCTTATATCGCAGCCGGGATGGTCCGTTGCACTGCATGGAAAGTCGCAGCAGCGTGCGCCACAGCCCCCAGCAGGACATGCATCAGGCACGGTATCCGGCACGGTCCCTCTTCTTTCAGGCACCGCCCGATCAGCCTTACAGATGGCGGTCAGAAAGCTGAAGAAAGGCGATGGGCGAGCAAGTCATTTTTGATTTTTTAATTTTTACTCTCCCTCCTAGAGCTGGTGGGGGGCATCTGCTGAAGAACCAGGGGTCCAAAGTAACCAAATGATGCCCTGCAACGTTGTGATAGGTCGTTATGGGGGGCTGAGAAAAAATTCTTGTCTTGGGCAGTGACACTGTGACCTCAGCCCAGACGGTGTTCTAGAGCTGCCTGTGTGGCTTGCATTTGCAGTTATGGTCCGACTAGGAGGGACACCGCGGGCAGGCGTAGTTAGATCCGCAGTAGTCATGCGTTCCAAAGTCGATCGCCTTGCAGCAGAACGTGCAGCACGAGTTGACGAGAGGTTGATGCTCCTTGACGCACATTGTGACGGTGTTGGGAGTATATCTTTTGTTTCGTCAGATGTTTAAGGGGACAAGGATTTTTAAGCTGGGAAGCGCAATTCCACTAAAGAGTCTGTCGTATATCCTCGTGAACTCAGGTAGAGGGGGAATAACTGAGGCGTTGGTGGTAAGAAGACGCTGGGGAGACGATTTCCGAAGAAGAATGGAAACGGGTTTTGTAAGCGGAGAGGAAAGCAAGAAATATATAGTTTTAAGTCTTGTTGTGCCTTTAACCGAGTGCAATTCTGAAGCCGATGATGGACCTACGAAGGGCCGTTGAACGGCAAAAGCCAACCTTATATGGGCGCCGGGACGAGCCTTGACAGGGGGCCAAGGTATAAGGGTAAGGCGTCGATCATCTAGGATCCAGGATGGAGCCGGGGACAAAGACAAAAAATAACATAAAAAATAACCTAGAGAAAAAGGAAATAATTTTGGTAAGGATCAAGAGAGCCCAGTCTCAAAGAAGTATAAGGGGGTTAACTAGGGAGTAAACCTTGCAGCGGTGTGCGTTCTGACAGGGATGGGGTCACGAGGGCCAAGGGCACTTGGGAGATTTGGTCTGACGAAAGTGATAAATCTGCTATTCTCAGGTCATCATGGCGCGGTCCAGCAGAATGCAGATGCAATACCACGCAACATTTGGGACAACGCGCGCCGAAACCTTTTAGGGAGCTCGGAATTGCACGCGTAAGGACTCTAATTATGTATAACTTGAGCAGAATTATACATGTTTGCATACATAGCGAATAAGGCTATGTATGCGAACGTCACAGAAGGAGGGGTTGCCGCGGGGTCTCCCTTTCAGCCTTCGGCCATTACAGATCCACATATATGGGGAGTTGTCAACCCCCAAGGAGAGCTATGTAGGAACGGAGAAGTAGGAGGGATAAGGGGACTTAAAAAAAGGGAGAAAATGAATAGTAAGAAGTCAGTTTAAGTGAGGCTGACGGAACGGACCCTGCCGCTCTATATGAGACGTATAGACGTGATTTGGTAGACTTGTAAGCGATGAGAAGTCATGTTGAGAAAAGTGAGCCCTGATGTCACCAAGGGTCAGATCCCCAGCCCCTCAACTGGAGGAGCAAGCCAAGAATGTGATATTATGTATGAATATCATGTCATGCCATCTTGGCTGTTGGACAGCACGGCCTTTCCTCTTCTCGGAGGGCCAATTCATTTCCTTACGGGATGGCGGCATCTCCCTGCCTCTCTCAAAAACGATCTTGCTGGGTCGTGCTACGGACTTGATACGAGTCTACATTGCTCGGCCTCGATGAGTCGAACGGCAGATACGTTGTACAACTCAAAATGATTTTGTCTGCGTAATCTGACAATATTAATGCGCGTTGCATGGCTGATGATCGACTTCCGGGTACTCCACGTTATGGAAGGCGCATTATCTCGAGTTTGACAAGACTTACAAATATGTGGAGAAACTGAAGAACCCCAGTAATCCTGAGAAATTTGATGCGTCGTTTGAGAACGCTAAATTCGCCAATCAGCACTTGAAGGTTACCGGGTACCCCTGCCCACCCGAACCGTAGGGTACCTACATAGCAAAGACTGACACCACCACGGAACCCGAACAACCAAGGGCTACATACATACACAGTACATACATGTACAGGTAAGCGCCTAAGTACAGCGTCACCACCCAGCCTGGTGGTAATAATTGACATGCTTTGAAGAATTCACCGTTATGGCGACTGTACACGCATATTTACACGTACTTACATGTAGGTAAGTATTCACGTGTTATAAAGCTGTGCTATGTTTGCAGGCGACTATGAAGCAGTCAGTCTGAGCAATACATGCGTAATAATGATGCTGCAGTGGTTGAGATAAGATCATCTCCGACTCAGCTTCCAGGTCCCTATATGTGTACTTCCTATGTGTATGTATGTAAAATACATGTGTTGGCGGCAAGCGATAATCAGAAGAGAGGGCGTCATTAGAAAACCCAGGTGTTCCTGAGTCACATACGACGGAATAGAGTAGCCCCCATCTGCATGCAGTGAGAAGGATCCCAGTCGATTAACCATACCAGACTCCGAAGATTCGGATATTCATTGCAGGAGGAGAGCCATTGGCGAATGGAAATAAAATGACGCCCACCGAGGCTCAGGTGCAACCTGCGCCCGGAGAGTATGATGCTACGTAGTACGAAACTTTTTCTTTTGTCGGCAGAGAGCTGCCTGTGATTGAACCTTTCCCCCCCCTGCATTTCTTCTATCTACTTCGTCTTTTTCAGCCCTCGGGTGTTTCGACGGCCCTATCGCTTGCGCCGAGCCTGAAACGCAGTCCTGCCAGTAAAAAGCAGGGCGCCCGTCCTTGCCGAGGGATGAGTCAAATGGATGCATGCTACTAGTCTAGCACGTGGGCTGTGGGCCGGCTTTCTGATTTGCGCTGGGTTAACATTCGTGCTACTGGACACGGGAAGAAGAATTCGGTTGCCTACGCTTATGAAATTCCTAATAGAAATGGTGCCATTCTTCCCCACCGTAGAATATTCTGCCCGGCGTTCGCTCCGGTAGGGCGCGCGGGCTTAAGCTTCGCTCCCGTTGGGTTCAATGGCAGCTCTTCTACCATGCTAGTGGAATGGTAAAAATCCTTAGTCCAAAGGGTTTCAATTTTGGTGTTACCGGAGATCCTCCGCTGGGCACTATCTACAATTCAGTCGGTTGACTACATGTATTATCGGAAGACGAGACACTCAGCCTGCCTTACCGCGGTGTGTAACATCATCCCCATCAGATCCTCACAATCCAGGTCCCCCTCATTCCGCGCTGCTAGGTGAGGCACATAACCTGAATATAGTAGGTCCCGTGCTACGCCATAGCCGATGACAATCTCGATTCAATACTAGCTTCGCGCCGAGAATGCCATATCTCACCATCCCGTTATCACCGTCACAGAGTTGAATTTTGGTGACCCGTGGTCGAAGCCTACAGTAAGCGATAGCTAGTGTGGGAACCTGGGCGGTTCCTGCCCAGTTGCCATTAAAGCGTCGTGATATCTGTTTAACCCCCAAACTGTTAACTCCATCGTCCCGCAGCAGTATCCACAGGATGCTCCATCCTCCTCGAGGTGGGAGCTACCTGTGATGTTAGGTTTGATTCCTAAAGGCGCTAGTTGGTACTCCCTGTCTGTCGCTTCCATCTCCTCGTGAGCCACTCGGCTCTCGCAGCATCGATGAGCGCTGCATGTATTTTGAACTGTAATAACTCGGAAATTGACCGAGGGGCTAAGATTTCATTGGTTGCCTCATCCCATGGCGCCCTGTTGCTCCATCTCTGCAATATGCCACCGTCTCTCTCGCTTAGCGACACTGAGCTGCCGGCATACCCCTCCGAAGGCGGCCGATAGGGTTTACATGGGGTTTTGTGACTAATACCCCAGCCTAACCGCCTGTGCGGATTCGGTGACGTCGTTCGAATATCAGCAACCTAGAGCAGACATTTCCAACTGCGTAGCTTCGACTAGGCGCATCTAATGACCACCTCCTGCGTTTTCATGGCGGTGGGAAAGGAATACGGGAAGTGCTCCCCAGTTTTGGGACAAAGTGCAAGATCTCAATGCCTCGCGTCTCTGAATGTCTCCCGTCGAATAATCGTCATAGCCGGCCTCTTCATATGCACGTGATGTGTACGGCGGCGGTTGTTTGATAGGGCCGGGATAAGATACTAGCCTTGGTAGATACGTGCATGGAGTAGAGTTACTGCTGCAGCGTCAACGATTCTTGTCAGACGAACCCTCATCCTTCATCCAGGGATGATACAAGGTATGCCTTGGAAGTCTTATGTGATTGGAAGGATATTAGATGTGAGGTTGAAAAGGGAAAGTCCAGCATGGACGGCGGACCGGGGTAATGAAAGGGACTTCATCCCTTTCGTCCCGTCGACCGTGATCACATAGAGCAGGGCAGTACTTCGTACGGTGGGTCAATACTATTCACTAGTCCCCCAGCTATCCTTCCGCCCTTTTTTCCGCCTGCCGTTTCGCAGATCGATGTCCCGCCCTACACGAATGCATGTAACCCCGTGCCTCTTTGTGCATGTATGTACGTTGTCGTGCGGTACAGCTGTTGACCCTTGCACGGTGGTGTTACACGTGCTGCGAAGTCCTGTTTATAGCCGGCCGCCTTCAACATCGTCGATATGATGAGTGTTGCCCGTGCAGACTAATTCACGAAATATAGGCCAGTAACTTGATCCTAAGGAATAGTGGTCAAAGGCTCCCTGTCTCTTTTGTCTAATGATACTAACCCCCTTTTTCAACTCTTATTTTGTCGAAAAGCGGTCGATGTCTCTTTGGAACTACTCGCCTTATGGTATCGTACTCTTTATACTATGGGTTCGTTTTCCGCTTCAACTGGGTTTATGGACAAGAATTACAGGGGTGTTCAAGCCATACGGTAGCATATCTTCTTGCTGGCCACAAGGCGTCAGCATCCCCAATTTTACTTAGTACTGACGTCCTGGGCCCTCTAGCGGATTAGATACTCTTAAATGTGCCTTTCTCGAAGCTCGTTGTAACTCTATAAGGGATGTTCTTTACATATACTCCGGCAGATAACCCACCGCGGATCTTGCCCATAAATCCAATAATAGTAAGTCTACTAAGCCTAGGAGTCTTAAATGGGATGCCCAATAACTAGTTTGAGACCCCTGAATCTGGCCTAGTAAAGGTAGAGTTAGGGCGAGCGGCCACTAAATAATCCGGTCTGAACGCAGGCAAAAAAAAAAAAAATCAGTTGCCAAACCGTCGGTCTTCTTAACACGATTGATACAACAGTTGGTAGCGATGTCTTCTTAAACTAGTATCGCCCAAAGCGCGAATAGGTATACATATCCGTGGAGAACCATAACTACATAGAGAAGCAGCCCGGTCTACTCCGGCCTTATGCCGCGCCAAGGTACACATGACAATTACCGTTAATTACTACGAGCAGGATCTAAAGCGGATTTTTTTGCTGTAATATGACATCATAAGTCCTTGGAGAGGACACAACCCCAAAAGGGCTCTTGACGAACACCGTGGATGGCCTCATACGAAACACAAAGCTTCGCATGCCCACCAGGAGCGAATGGAGCCACTAGAGCTCAAGAGTTACAGTAATTGCTTGGCATCTTAAAAATATCCGGCTCATTTACCGAAAGGGAAATCTCCCATGGCTTCTCTGGGGCAGTTAATACGACCACGCGAACGTCGGAATACTCCGTACGTACTGACTAGCGGAACTCGGGGTGGGCGTGAGGAACTCCAATGACCTCCCCCAATTAGCCTAGGCCGATGAACACTCCCTTTCTTCGGTTGCAGTAATTGCGTAATTATTTGCATCGTGTTGAGGGGTCGTCGTGGTGGTACCGAGACTGCTCTGTCGACTTGTATCGGTTTCTCGGTGGAAGAGTGGTGGGTTCCTTTCTGGGCCATGAACCTCAAACGCTGAATTGCTATGGGCTTGCTTCGTGTCGCTCCGTGATAGGTACGGCGGGATCATGCGCATCTAACTTAAGGCTTGCCATGCCGGATATGTGTGGACCCGGACCCATTCTAGTGGATGACTTACAGCCCTGGAAGGTCGAGAGCATGAGATCATTCTCTGACTTTCGGTTCCGCGCTTGAACGGCACCTTATCTTTTCCGCCAAGACTCTGCCAACGCCAATCGTGACCATGGTTGCTGTGATTTTCCAAAAGCCTAGAGAGGCCTAGCCCTGTAGATGGAATGGAAGGTAGCCTCGGGATGATATGGAGCGTTACGGCTGTCTAGGTGCCGACAAAATATGCGGCAACCTCGTCTTTCCATAACCAGCATACCACACATTAAACCAACCGCAGCCCTTTTCTACCGTAGGTAGTGCAGAAGGAAGGGGTTCTTAACGCCGAGTTTGCGGTAATTCTGTCTAGGGTATCAGGGGACGGAGATCCCTAAATCTCTTAACGATGTGACATCGAGCAAACAACGGCAGAGGCATTCCAGCGGACATCTGGCGTTTCAACCCCTAACGGGCGTGGGTTCATTATGTACGGTTTCCGCGCGGTCCTATTTCCATAATATGCCTAAACATCCCTCTGCCCTTAGGGAACCACGAGCAGACAAACTATCAAGATTGTAATCACTGTTTCCTCGTTCCCTGAAGGACTGCCCAGTTCATTTCGGGGCTCGGTCTATAGGTATAATTTAACCATCTATAAGGATGCTGCTCTATGGCTCAACTAAATCTACGATTCTCGGGGCATCCCGGCTCGCATCGGTTCTAATAAATGTGACGTGCCATGACTGCTACACACTCATTTCTCCTCTTCGAAGACCGAATATAAGCTCCCGACATGCGGCGTAATTTCCACGACGAACTCGTCCCCTTCGTGAAGGTAAGACGGTGGCTTCTTACCATATCCTACACCAGCCGGCGTGCCAGTGATGATGACTGTCCCGGGCGGTAGAGTGGTGCCTTGAGACAGGAAGCTCACGAGCTTTGCGCAGTCGAAGATCATGTCACTGCTTGGGTGTCAGCCAGAAGTTAGGCGTAGCAGCACGCCCTTCTTGCTCCTCCCTCCTTGACTCACCTCAACTCTTCCGACTGCATCACCTCTCCGTTCTTCAAACCTCTGATGGTGAATTTGCTCGGGTCCGGCACGAGCGCCGCGGACACCAACACCGGTCCTAGAGGACACGAGCCGTCGAATCCCTTAGAATAGCATGCCTGCGACTGCGCCAGCTGCGCTTTCCTGCTGGAGACGTCGTTTGCCGCTGTGTAGCCGAGGACGTAGTTCAGCGCATCCGTCTCGCTGACGTTCTTGCATGTCTTGCCGATGACGATGGCGAGCTCCGACTCGTAGTCGGCGCAGTCGTCCTGCAGCGTATGCTTCGGGATGATGGTCGGCACCGGCCAGGGGTCAGCCAGAGCCGTTGCCGGCTTCCTGTCACCAGTTAGACAGCGCTATTTCTTAGATTTTCGTTGCGATGTCTCATCCTACATGAACATCATGGGAACGTCCGGAAGCGCCATGTTAGCCTCCTTGGCGTGGTTCGCATACTGTGCTGCTCCATCAGTCCTAAGCTGCTCCACATCCGAGTATTCGCTCCGTGGGTGGCACTGAGAGACGCACATTCAACCCGATGCACCTGATCGCGCCGACTTCGCCGGCAGACAGCGGCGACAGTATCCTGTCGATGACTTCGACCTTCTCTGTTAGTGGCCCAGGGGCTAGCGCCGACGTCCCGGTAAATAGGCGAACTTGCACCTCTTCGCCGTTGCGGACTGCCTTGCCGACGTCAATGCTGGGGTCGACGGGCTGGCCGATGAGGACGGAGCTACTGTCCCTACGCGGGACAAACCGTACAAGACCTGTATGACGACTTAGTTAGCTGTCGGCTGCCACCGTGTTCCAATATCAAGTAACACGTATTTTCTTACG
The DNA here is from genome assembly GCA_004155945.1 of Monosporascus sp. mg162. Taxonomy (NCBI): domain Eukaryota; kingdom Fungi; phylum Ascomycota; class Sordariomycetes; order Xylariales; genus Monosporascus; species Monosporascus sp. mg162. Next base: position 66,007 of record QJNY01000189.1, read on the forward strand.
TTCAAATGGCATTTTTCTTCTTTTTTAAAGGTCGCTAGTCTTGTCTAAGTCCGGGTCGTAATTTTAGGCTGGAGAATCAGACAGGCTTGTCTGTAACTGATGAGGTCTGCACAGGAGAGGCTCGCTCCAGTACGGAGAACGGTAACCTTGGCGGGATTCCCCCACGGACTTGAGTCGCCGCCCACTGTACAACGTCTATCTGTGTTGGGGAGCGGATAAAAGGCATCTGCCGTTTACACCAATCTCAACCTAATTTTATATACCTACCCCGCATCAACCAATCCGACTCCAACCTGTAGCCCAACCTCGAAATCGCTTCAATTTTTCCGGAAGCCAACATGAACTCTCCAGCCAGTCATACCATTCAATGGCTCAAAAGCACATGATACCGCCGTTCGGTATCCTCGCGTATGGTTTGCCTAAGCGTGGTGACCTTCTCTTCTTGATCGTGGCCAGTACCTTTTGTTATCGGTGTCTCCGTCGGCCATTGATAAAAACACCGAAGTTGAAAAGATTAGCCGGCCCTCACCCTTGTCGCTCATCGTTCAAATTACTTATTCCTCGCAGCATATTGGTGCGGCTGAACCGCACGATTGCCGGAATCATTGCTTATACTGACCGATGACATCAATAATAGGCCAAATACTGCAATATCGATCTTGGGACTTTTAGCGTTCTATCATATCTTTGCTCATTATCGACGTCGAAAACAGGGGGCGCTGTGAGCGTGGGATGAGTTCATCGACGCGGATGCTGTAACATTATTGCCCGAGGAGACTGATATGGAAAGTGTTTCGCGAATGTATGACATGCAACCACAACATCAGAGACTCCGGGTGCATCGCTGTTGTGGGTCCATGTCTGCCGAGGAGATGGCAACAAGCTATTCTCCCCTGCGAGGGGCGACGGCGAAATTTTGCTACTCCTAGCAAGTCGCATATGGACTCGGATACCTAGAACGGCATTCTATAGCTACATGTCGCTATATTTCGTGCGGCGCATTTCACAGGTTGAGATATAGGTATAATAGCAAGGCGTATGCAACCACTGATCGCTGGCGGCATCGTCATATGCATTTGGCGGTTACCGTCCAGGGACTCCGTCTCTCAGTCTCCTCGAAGGCCGACATAGTATAATTTAATGATACTGATATGCCTGGGCATACCGTAACTGCGCATCTGCGAGACTGCTCGATGTGCACGAACTAAACGGCCCAGAGACCCCACAAGATAATAAGGGCGTGAGGTACTCTGCATAAATGACACATTACCATATCATTAATAGGAAGGGCCATCACACACGGCCTTGTAGATATCAGATCTCAACTCAGCTGGAGCAAGAATTCCGACATATCGCCGTCATGACCGAGAGGCACTACGCCGAAAACGCAACGGTGAGGTACTCATCTATTTATTAAAATAATCCCGGCATCCTGTGCCCAAACTAATACTTCTTTTTTTTTTAAAAAGAAAAGGGGGAAAGAGGGGACAGAGAGAACCCACACGTCCAGGCCCACAGTTAGGGAAGGGCAAAGCAAGGAGGTCCCAGGGATCTGCCGCCTGCCGGCATGTGACGAACTGCTCCCGACTTACCCAAATCGGAAAGGTGAGATCTCGGAGAATTGCAAGCACATGGCTGTCAAGGAATGTCTTGCAGGGGACGGCGTCTGTCGGGGATCTCCGTCGGGTTTCGCGATCCTTGTTATTTTATGTATTGTCTCACTCCAATGTACGTACTTCATGTTTCTCGGATCTGTTCCCGTGTTATGTAATAGTCATCTACTAGAGCTGGATGGGATTGTTGTCAGAAACTGCCAAGCTCGATTAGCTTGCCCTATGGAAGACTGATAGAAGGTATTCGCAGTTGACGCAGCCCCGGATATAGGTGACTAGGTACATACACTAAGGCAATAGTCTTGCATTAATATCTTCGAGTTCTTGGAAAATATTTATTTTCTTGGGCTTGAGCTGAAGCGGTGTCTTTACGGGGAGCCTAGCAGCCGTCAGGGCAGAGGGAAATCGCGCAAAGACGGTCGTTGACTCCTGAGTTGATCGATGGTCTAGTCTTGCTGTAACTACCTGATTCGACCGGACCCTCGACTTGCAGGGGTTCGTGTCAAAGAAAAGTGGAGTGAGCTGAGCAGCTGTGCTGTCAATAATCTTCTCTGGAGCTCCAACACGTCAAGTTCCGTCAAGGGGTGCGAACGAGAACCCGACTTTGAACATAATGTGGGGGGGAAAAGGGGGGGGCGTTTGTGGAAGAAAAGAACTGGGATAAAGTGACCCTTAACTAAGCTGTTTATCTCTGGGCCACGAGCTGCGCGCTAATCATCACTATTGTTCCTGTTGTTACGAATATGTCTCCCTAGAGGCTGCTTTCAGGCTTTATGACACAGCTTTAATTTGCCACTGGTCTAGGTTCATCGCTGTCCAAGCTGCCAGAGGTCACTCTTTTATTCGCGCCTTTGATGGATTCACAGCGCATATAATCAGCAGCTTATCTCAGCGGGTAACCATACTCCCAGCTAGAGGTTACCTTCCAGGGATACGTCCAGGAAGTGTTGTGTACTGCTCAAATGCTACACTACCAAGCAACCTCGCTTAGGAATCCAGTACGCCTCCTGCACCCTGGGAAAACTGGGAACCCGATCCCGAACTTAACCGTGCACATGTCAAGCGACTTCAATGATACTACAGTCTTCCACGTTACGAATACTGATGACGAAGCTAATTTATGTGCAAGACGGTGAAGCAGATAGGACCATCTGCCCAGACACCGTTTTCTGAACCCTCTGCCTTCCCTTCGGGGCAATTCATGCTCACTTCCTGAGCGGCTTGCATGCGACTTGGCTTGACGATGTTGGTTCACAGGACTGAAGACGATTGCATGAATATCACTGGGCTCGTCACTCGCCCTGGATGATACCACCAGGACATTAGCTTCACTGACTTGTCCGACCTTACCAGTATCACTATCGTTATCGTTATCCTTACTCTTATTACGGTAGACGTGCTAGCCAGTTACTAATACCGATGCAACAGCAACTACGTCGGCGCTGAGATGGGACAGAGGCCTACCACCTGACGTGTCTGCTCGGCGTCCGGTTCAACCTACTGACATTGTGTGAAAGCTACCCAGAGCCCAACCCAGTGGGTGGGGAACTTTTCGGTATAGTAGTATTCCCCTGAAAGCGGTTTGATGACATCGGTGGCTATTATGCATGGTAGTGCGGGATGTAACTTGGTCTCGGTGTTCACATAAGGCGGCTGATGCTTTCGTATCGTGAGCATGGAGGTAGATTAGCGTCAACTAAGAGGAAAAGGTGGGATATTACATGGAGATCGATTCGTGATGGGATATGCACCTCAGTCTGAAGCCGGGTCTCGATCGACGATAGCGGGCGCCCGGCCCAGGTAAGTCCAAGTCTCTAGTGTGCATTCGAGCAACACCGGCGAGGTGTGGTGAAGGTATGTGATCATAACTATGGCGCACACGTCAGCTACCGAATCGCCCAGTCTAGTCAGTTCGATCGCCCACTCAACCCGCCGGCTGACAGAAACTCCCAATTATCTATCCAGGGAAGTACATCCCATCAGCCCCTCGGCCGCCGTCGCGAGCTGTGGGGCCCGGCTGTGATGTGCGTCGGGGGCACCACGGTCAACTGACTAGCTACTGGAGTGCGATGCACAACAAGATGACGACGAACCCGTCCTCGATGAGGGCGGCGAGGGTCGTCACGAACAATACTAAGTCGCGGACCAGGAACGCGACGGAGGGGACGGTGACGATCCGAAGCACCCCGCGTGGCTCGGGTCGCGGAGCATCTTGATGTCCATGTTGGATTCCTTGGCCGTCGACGTGTCGGCCCGATCTCCTTTCGAGTGCCGTGTCAGTCTAACCGCGCGTATGGGATATTTGATTTTTACAGCCTATTTGATAAGGTCAGGCCCCCCATCTAGGAGCGCTTGATGGATAGCTTCTGTTTGGTAGAATGCGCTCACCTTGGGAATGACGCAAAAGGCCTGAGAGCGATAAGGCTCGAGTATGATCTGATTAATAGGCGTAGAGCGATGATGGTAAGTTCTGCAGTGGATATTAATTGGCATATGGATGGGTTAAGCGTGACGAGGAGAGCAAGAGCGGATCCTATACGGTAGCCAAAAAGGAGCTACAATGTACTCTGGTATAGGCTCGATCATCCACACACAGACCTGTCGGGGAAGCGAGAGGTCTTGCATATAAAATTGCTCACGTCGATAGGGGCTTATCTGGCTAGCCAACGAAGACCACCATATTTTAGAGATTTAAGACAGACCCTTTAGCCAGCAATGGCCCAGCCCCAATGACTAAGACTTATTCCTGATTATCGGAGATGTACTTACACTAAGTATTGTCCTCACTTCCAGACTGGATGGTGTGGGCTTGTATATCAACGACGGGCATTCAAGTGGAGATCGGCACAGTGATTGGGTCTTAGATTTGATCTACGCGATAGGTACAGGAAGAAGTCTGCTTCGTATGCTCGAAATATACGCTCAGCTTCAGTCTAAACTTGAAGGGCTTCAACTACCCTGCACGCCCACCATGACACTTGATCTCGATCTCCCCGCGTATTCCTCCATGTAGTCTAGATCATGTAGGAACTCTAGGACGAAAAACTTGGAGCAGGTAGGTAGGATGCTAAGTTTAAGCCCCATATCACCGAGTGCAGAGCAGCAAATGCTGCGCGGATCATGTGTCCTGCTGTTAAAGTGCCCAATCCGAGGATCCTGCACGCTTGTTCCGAGCGCAGTCCTTGACTAGGTATGGAGAAGAGTTGCTGTCTCGTGGCAGACCATCAACGTCCCCGGTCCAAGTAGGTGGGCCCCGGGCCAGAGTCGGCGGCTTGTTCACCCCTTACCTAGACGGTGGATGTGCCCCAAACTATAGGCCAGAGACTCGGTGCCCGATCTAGCCATTCTTAGTCGCACGAAGATCCAGATTGTATTTAGGTTTTCCAGATTCTCTCATAGGGTTTCAGTTGCGAGGAGTCTGAGACTTCCCCAACGATCAGGTCGTAGATATCATATTCCATCGTATCTCCTCGCTGAAATGCATGTATCGTGATTCGCAGGTCTTCCAGCCCAACTCCTCCGTAGGTCCCTAGTATTCTGTTCCCCAGTCAACGGTCGAACTTTCTTTCCCGATCCCTTCCATGATATACTGAAGTTTGTCCTCGTTCGTCACCCAGCCCTGCCTCTTCGTAGTAATGGCGAATCTAATTATATCTTTCCACTCTGCCCACCATGTCTTCTCTGACTGTACGACGAACTGTCGTCCTGGCTCACCGCTCCGAGATGTGGCAAATGGCCAGACGACCTTGACGGCTTCATACTGATTCTTCCCTGAGAATAGCGAGGTTATGCTCGTGAAGAACTTATTCACCTTGTCCGGGTTCTGGATAATTACTCTGGAATGTGTGACAGGGAACTGCACCATCACGACTCCCCTGTAGTCCGTCGAAGCAACAAGGCTGCGCAATTGGCCTTCGATCCAGTTGGTATCGAGATTCGCTACTGTCCTCTCGACCATGAACGTCTTGACAGTTGCCGGATCCTTGACAAATCGATCGCACCAGTCTTCGAGCCCGGCACCTGGGCCGAGGTCGGGCTTTAACGCTGGGTGTCGACCTCCTCGGTAAGCCATCTCGTCGGAGTTGACGCAACGAAGGTAGTTCATGCATCTGCTGGGATCATCGGGGACCAGTAAGCTCATCAAGTTCATCTTGACGGCAAAATCGACCTTGTGGCCGCGGCTCCCCTGGACGAGGATGTGGGGCTTCGGTGGCACGGTTGCGAGACCTCGGATCAGCGAGGCGATAGCGGCAGCATTCTCAGTCAGATAAGAGGCTTTGCTCGTGATAGTTGTCTTGTCCGAGGACAACTCAAACAGAGGCGGCACATATTGGCGGTAGTCGAGCACGGGGAGTCCCGGGTAGTACTGTGGCCCGTTCATGACTCCTCGTTGGCGCTGTGAACTTGTGGTGGGCCCAGAGTACGGAGGGGGATTATGTGATTGTGTATCGCTGCTGCCGGCAGCAGTGTTGTCAATTGCAGAGTCTTCTGCTAGAGGATGCATTGATTCAGGGGCATCTGACGGTCGATTAACCAGCCCAGCTGCTAGCGGAGCCTTGTCTCCCGATGCCGAGCTTTGGTTCGGCATATTGGAAGCTTCTAGTAGTCACGGTTTCGATGCGCATGCTCCGTTGGGCGATATTTCAATGTCTCGTCCGATACAGAGCTTGTCAAGCTTTCATGTAACGAATTCAAAGACGATATAAGTCACTTCAAGTGAACGGATGAGCGCCACCTTCTATGGTTGCTTCGCTTAAAGCTAAGAGCGCCGACCTGGTTGCCTCATTGGGCTTACGTAACTCCGTACAATGCAGGAGTAGGCGAAGGGAATGGAGAAGGCGTGGAAGCGCTGTGGCGCAGCAAGCGGTCACACAATTCGCAATATATACACAGCACTGCCATAACAGACGGTACAGGGCGGTTGCTGCCTGGAACATTCGGGTATCTCAGCTATTGGATAGTACGAACGTCACCTGATTGGTCTAAGTTTAGCTCTGCAGCTTCTAACTTGGCGCGCTATCTTAGTTATACACGTAGTGCTTAATCCTACTAAGTATCGTTCTAGAGTCACATATTCATTCACATGTCTATGATAAACCATGGTGCTCTTTCAGCAGAGAATTCTGGTCCGTGACTCTGCGTTCCCCTGGATCACTCTTGGTTTAAGGTTGGCATGAGAATCTTGACCACTTCGAGGTAGCGCCGGCGATCATGCAGTTGAGGTTACGGACCTACTATACATGGTTAAGAGGACGAGAAATTGGCCAACATCTCATCCAGCTGACTCTTGACCAGGGGTTGACTTGCACACGGGGCTCATTTCTCATGGCATTGCCGGTATCCTCATCCATCTTCGCCATCTGCTCGAAGTCTCGCGAGGCAAAGATGAGGCCGCTGTCAAGCACAATTGTCTGCGCCCCCGGCCCGACGGATAAGTGCACTGATCCCTCCATCATGTAGCCGCCCAACTAGAATCTGTTGCTGGCCTGTTTGAAGGACTACAGCCAGCGTGCTTCCCTCATTCCCATTTACTCGTGTAGAGACAAAAGTGCGGCATAAGAGGAGATCTTGCACATGCACGACCGGACATAGGCCACGGCATGCGGCTATAGCTGGGCAGTTCCCTGTGGGCACTCTGCTGCTGGCGGGCATCCGTCTCCACTGTAATACCCGCTCTTGTCAGATCTAGAGGACTCCGCCAGCACGAACGCACCGTCCCTCCTATCCTCCGCCGGGACGGTCCCCAGTGGCTTGCTTTACGTCATCTGGACGTCCGTCGACAACCGAAAGGGACTCTTCTCTTGACTTCGGGAGGTTGTTCAGAAGTCCATTATCAGGGCTCTCGTGCCGGGGATGCGTGGTGGACCATTGCGGCCCCTGAGGACAAGTCCTATGCGCAGTTCTTCGCATTTTCTAGGAACGTGCTCAATACACCTGCATTTCCGGGGTTGGGAAGTTCCTTCACACGCAAAACGCGAGGTCATGGGTTGACCTGCTCTGCTAGTACCCGTGCCCCGTTCCATGGAAGCCTAAGTTCACGTGACTCGTTCTGCCGTATATAGCACCATCTTCTAGGAAGTGATGAAGTCTGAATATCAAAAGTAAGACATAGACGATACCGAACTGTTCCCACCAGGGATAGTCTTGATTAGAATGTTGTGACGGAGAGCATTGACGCGGAACTCCATATCCGAGGCCGGGAGTCAGTAGCACTCCGCCAACTCAGTCGCTGTTGCTGGTCCCAGTCGTGCCGCACAATCAGTCTCCCAAGGTCGAATTTAAACCCCGGCAACCACTCGTTATGCCACTCGGCATTTCCTTCGGACGTTTCGGCGATGACTAGGAGCTTGACGCTAACCGGAGAGTCCTTGAGCTCCGTGATCATGCTGGAGAGGTACATCATCACCTGCGAGAGGTTATCGGAGAGGCAGCAGTCCAGTCGATCAATCACGATATAGACCGTCCGGAATGCCTCGCTGTTCAGTTGGGAGAGTACCCTCCCTAGCAGATGTGCCAGTGACTCCACCGACCAGGTTTTGTCTTTTCGCTGCAGTATTCGACGGAATTGGTCATCGTGCTCTCTAAGCAACTCGGGCTGCCAATGAATAACTTGCAATATGAGGGACGCGAACACCATGCTGATATTGACTGGTTCGGGTTGTTCCTGGGGAAGGCAAGAGAAGAACGCAACTCTCGTCTTGTCCATCTGAGAGGCATCCTCGGCAATGTAAATCGCAAACGGCGAGAGCCAGCAATGTAGGAATCCTGTTTCGTGTCGTCCGTACCATTCGGTACATCCACTGATAAATAGGAGGCATGATTCTTTAGATTGGTGCCAGCGAATATACTCGTGGCTCGTATAAAGCAGATGCCTGCTAGCTTGCGTGTAGCCCGTACAAGGAACTAGTCTGGGGTTTGATGGGAGATCGGGAAAAGCCACCATAAGAGTCTCCTTGGTCGTGGCTACTTCCGTCCCGGGATAATCCATCCGGACCTAGCAAGATGTCAGATGGAACGTTCAGGGGATATTGGGGCGCATGCCAGTTACCTCTAGAAAATCACTAAAAGCTCGGAGACGCCGTTCGGTTTCTTGCTTATCGCGATGTTCGAATTTGAGTCGCTGCTTCTCTAACACAGCCTTCAATGACTCGTTCTGCGCAAGGAGCTCACCATTCTGTGCTAGGAGCTTCTGGTGTGCCAATTCTGCCTTATCGGCGCGCTCCTTGAGATACTCCTGTCGTTTCCCGGACGAATTGACTTCGCGGTGTAGGCCATACATAGCCTCATCGTTGATTTCCGCCAGCGTCGTGCGGATGTCGGCACCTATCTCATCGAAGCCGGTAACGAAGCTCGGGAACAGCGCCAACTTGAGCCTTTCTACTCTTGATTTCAGTGTCATGGTCTAATAACGCCACATAGTCCACGTACTCCTAAAGTGAGTAAAATATTCCGCTGCCTTCTTTGAGAACTCTGTTATCCGGAGGTAAGTGGTGACGACTAACCGCCTCATCGTTTCCGTTGGGTAAATGCTTTCCCAGTTCTCGAGCCTCGGCAGACACTTTCGGATCTCATCGAGTAGACTGACCACCTTGTTATCGTTATCAACTTTGTTCTGGAATACCTGCCAAAGATTGTGAGTTAAGCTCGCCCCAGCGTTGGTTACAGCCTGGAATGAATTACAATTACTAGCACGGACAGCGTCTCGTAGGCGACTGTACTGTAGGGCCCTCCGGCCGTTGCGACCGCTTCGACGACTTTCGAGTACTTCTCGGCGAACTGAAGCAACATTCCCGTATGGGTCTGGACCCAATTGCGCGCCTTTTTTGAACCATTTTCTCTGTCGGTTACATACTTGTTATGTGCCGCAGATGCTCTTCGTAAAAGCCGGATCGCTGACTCCCTCCGCGGGAGCTGGCCCTCGGCCCCTTCGATCTGCCGAATGAGACCATCTTTCGTACATTGAACACCTGCCCCTTGATATCCTTCATTAATTACACCGCTGAATCTCCTGCGAAACTGTTCATGTGACCTGGTAAGATCTTCTTGGCTTGGTAAGCCTTTCCGGTGCCTATAAAATTGTGAGCACTTTCAGCCTGTGAAGTCGATGCTCACAGAGAAGGAAGTTTCATACGTGGTGTTCTCGAACCACTGCCTCTCTTCAGTCTGTTCGGATCCCATGGCCAACTCTTTGCTAACGTGACGATTGTCAATCCCCCGAGCCTGCGGCAAAGAGAGAAGAAAAGTTCGTGGCATGCAAAACGGGTAATTCAGGCAGAGGCCATGTAGATCGACTATCTTACAAAAGGAACCAGATGAAATTGAAGGAAATTGAGTGCATTTCGAACAAACTGCGAGCAGATAAGCACTCGCATTGACGCATCACTTCCGTAATCCATAGCCTGCCATCGGTAAAGGGTCAACCATGCTACGGAACCAATGATCGAACCCAGAACCAGGGGGCTGCACATTGGGGGCCGCTTCGTTCGTCCGAGCTGCCCTTTCGGTAAGCACATTTCGGGTAGACTACCCTAAGCTAGTTGACCGGAGTTAATGTGTCAGATAAGTTGGCAGCTGAACGTTTCTTCGATCCTCATCATTTTAGATTTCGTCCCCCTCGTCGCTAAAGCACTCTCCGATAAGCTACGGTCATCAATATATGCATTGGCTTGGCTTCGATTGATATTCTTGAGCATGGCGACTCAAGACTCGGTATTGTCTTCTTTTCTTAGGGTGCGAAAGCAGTCCATCCTGACATATTTTTTTTTAGGACCAAATGACTCAGGTTGCATCCTTGCAACAGAAGTACATCGAACTTCTCGAGAAAAGGATCAGCCAGCTGGAAGAAGCTGTGAAGGATTCCGCCTCCAAATATACCAAAAGGGCCAATGAATCGTCCGATAACGATGCTAAGGTGGAGCTCCAATAGCCAGTTGCAAATGACCCCCGTGTTAATGATAGTAGCAGTCGGTAGACAATGCGGAGAAGAAACCGGACGACAAAGAGGAGGCGGGGAACAAGACTGACAAGCCTGGTGAAACGAAGTGTATAGGGCGCTACGTAGTTGCTCTTCGGAAGTGGGACTCATCGAGTGCCTCATACAAGGACGAGACTGTGGCCGAGGACTTCCTGAAGAAGAAAGAGCGAAAAGACGTAGCATACGTCTTTCGTCGCGTCGTATATGAAACGTATTTCGGTAATAAACGGGCTTACTCCGAGCTGGAAATCGAGGATCCGAGCCTGGTGAGGCTATTGAAGGATGAAATCGACAACAAATACCCTGGCGTGAACTTCGAAGGGGCCAGCATTTACATGCAAGCCCCGTTTCCGGCTATCGTGTGCCCTAGCCCCCCGAGTGAACTTGTGCGTTCACTAACATTTTCTAGACCCACAACTGGGATAGGCTGCAGAAGCGAGCACAGCAGGACCCAGAGAGCCAGCCATCCAAGGACCTCGCTCATCTACTCGGGCGGGTCGAGACGGCCGAGGAGCTCGTGGACTACTTCAAGACGAAGGAAGTGAATTCCATTGCCAAAGTCACCACGTTCGAGACCCTGTGGACGGTCTTCGCGCCGAAGACGCTCATAGTTGCCAAGCCGTTCTTGGGCATTCCTCAACTCCTCGAGGTATCCAGCTCACCCCTCTCGGCCCCGCACACGATGAAGAAGGTCTCAAGGTTGTGGATGACGGCATGGTGCTGGGATTGGGACGGTAAGAAGATGGTAAAAGTCTACTACTACCTCAAATTCCGGCGTTTCCGGGGTACGGTAGGTAATCTCTCCCTCGATGTCAAGTACAATAATTTCTCTCTAAAGATGCACCTCTCTTCCATAGCCGAATGCGTATTGACTATCACTACCATAGATGGAAATAAGCAAATTGGACTATTATCCATTAAGCTACTATGAGGGGGCCGAGGAGCTGCAGTCTACCATTAGGAAAAGATCCAAGGCGTTCCTCAAAGCAACCATGTTCTGTCCAAATGGCGCGAGCCAAACCTTCAAGTACGAAGGCATGGCATTTGTGGCCCGGAGAAAGGTAGTCTCTGGAAGCAGAGACGAAGATGAAGTAAGTGTGACTGGTGGTCTCGTTTGAGTCTGCTAACTATAGTTTAACAGGATGAGGATGAATTCAACGATAACAATGACGAGGAAGATGCCGCAAAGGCCAGAATAGTCCCTGTAATGTTTCTATATCCCCCATTACAAGGGCATTTCTGACTGTAAACAGATTAAAGGGGAAATTATTTGCGACGCTTCTGCGTACCTCCAATACGGTAAGCCCAACGCCTAAGGGGTAGAGGATTGTCTAGACGGCTTACCTTCTCATCATAGCGAATGCCCACCGGTCTCACGCTCTGGGCGACCTGGAACATGATGAGATCGGAGAAGCGACGGATGACAATGAGAGCTCCTTTCCAAAATTGAAAAAGGAGGACCTGGAGGGCGGTAAAGCTTTGGACAGCCGTCATATGCTTCTCATCCCTCCGAGGCTGTTGGGCTATTCCACTCGGGAGAAGCTTTGGGGCCAGTTTACCGTCGACCAGACGAAACCGCCGCCCGGAAAACAGCCTCAAAAGTTCGAACATGATCTTAAGCTGGATAAGAAATACAAGGATCTTATCGCGGCGTTGGTACAGTCGCACGAGGCGAGACGCGGGAAACAGGTCGAAGACGTCGTTCATGACAAGGGAAGGGGACTGGTACTACTCCTCCACGGTACGTTCGAGTGGGCTCTCTGGGGAAAGACCAAGCTGACGTATTCTGCAGGGCCGCCAGGGGTGGGTAAGACGGTAAGTTCCCCTGCGGCTCCCTACATAGGAAATATATTGCTAACGCGATCCACGACCAGCTCACGGCTGAAACCATTGCCGAGGCGAGCGGGAAGCCCCTGTTCGTCGTCAGCGTCGCGGAAATTGGCCTGGACGCATCGCGAGCAGAGAAGAACCTGGATAGGCTGTTTAACTTGGCAACCAAGTGGGAGGCCATCCTGCTCATAGACGAAGCCGATGTGTTCCTAGAAACGCGCGGTTCCACATCGGACGCCTCCAGAAATGCTCTCGTCTCCGTTCTACTGCGGGTTCTGGAATACTATAAGGGAGTCATAATCCTGACCACCAACCGCATCAAATCCATTGACGTAGCCGTCATCTCCAGAATCCATCTCGCCATCCGCTATGAAGATCTCCGGCCGGAACAGATGAGATCGATCTTCAAGTACTTCCTCGACCAGCTGGAACCGGACGATATCCAGAACCGTCAGAAAATAGAGAGGTTCGTCGACGAGTACGGGCACCATTACGGCCTCAATGGGCGTCAGATCAGGAACGTCGTTTCCGCTGCCCTGGCATCGGCGAGGCAGAAGAAAACCGAGGGAATAGGCAATGGAAAGCTTGACGAGGAACACTTGAAAGAAGTGTGCGAGATGACCAGGGAGTTCCAGGAGCAGTTGAAACGGCAGTTTATGATGCAGAGAGCCAACAATGAGGTGGACACTCGTTTCCATTCATATGGGGCCATGTAATGGATTCCCGTACAGTCTTTCATGTGCTTAACGAATTACAACTGGAATCTCAAGGCTAGATTTAAGAGATTCTCATGGTTAATATGATCGATCTTAGATTTCCATATCGCGACGAGTTTCTATTACTTCGGTGAACAAGAAGCAGGTATAAATTGTTCATACGCGCCAAATACAAACCCAATAACAAAACGTATGGAACGAACAGCTCTTTGTGTCACACTTACTAGGGAGCAGATGCACAGCTCTTGAAGATATATCGTGATATTGTCTGATATCTAGAAAGCTAGAAAACTGGTGATCCCACTGGTTGTGGGTGATCCACTGGTATAGGGCTCCGGAGAGGATCAACGTTGTTCCGAATGATCCCTGAAGCTCCAATGGGCTCAATAGGGGGGCCCTTTTCTGTGACACTTTGGGTATCACGGAGGCTCAGCTCGCTACGGCGATGATTCTCTCAGAATACGGCGTCTTCGACGAAAGCGAGAGCAGCTGGCATGTCTATCTCCACGGTGCTGGAAATATCATGCAAAGTCTCGTGACCGAAACCCGGGCCAGCCTGTCCAACGATTTCCTGACCACTTTGATTCTATACCATGAAATTCTAGGGGGTTTCAGTAATCCTCGCCGGCATGGTCAAGATGGCTCTGCGTCCCTTCAATACCTGAAGGATGCAGATTTTGACAATTCGAACATCATTGGTGCCCTCGAATGTTTTGTGAAGTAATGGAAATCATTACTGACGTGAATGGTCTGCGAGCACTCGAACTTTTTGGCGAGTTGAAGCCATTCCCTCCGCTTCAGACGGGCCCACACAATGAACAATGGCATGTCATGGAGGGTAGGATAAAGAACTTGGAACAACGTTTAGATCCCGACCAAGCAAATCAACTTACTCTACGTGAGCGCCTCAAGGTCCAGCCCACAGCCGAGCTACACCGCATTACCACCTTGCTGTACCTCGAGAGGACATGTAGTCCGCCAGAGCTACAGGAACTGAGGACTATCTATCTACAGCAGCCCTTCAACCTGCTAGACACTTGAAGTATGCACGAGCCCCTTGCCGCTCCGTGATTGCCTGCGAGACGGGGACCGATGAGTAGAGGATCAGGATTCTCCAGATACTGGACCGAATAGCGCGTGAGCGGAACATTGGCAACCTCTTCGTTCTGCGCAGAATCGTCGAGTGTTTCTGGAAGCAAGAATATCTGCGGGCTGATGTAGGGGCGACATCGAGCGTCAAATGATGGGGTGTTGTTAACCTGAACATCGCGGCGCCGTGGTCATTTGAGACCCGAGAACCGGAACTCACAGCAGAAGGCCGTCCGTGAGCAGTCGTCCTCTGGCATACAAGGTTCATGAGGCAAGTTGGCTTCCAGTGATACAAGTATCGTTTGGGTTATCTGTTCTAGGTTACGGCCCAAGTATCGTTGAGAATCCGCCTCTAGGCTCGCACGCCAAATCAGTATGAGCCGCTTACCACTCGGTGGGCATGAGGGTACAGCTGCGTACCCGCCTTCTTGACCGGATTTCCCGTCAAGTTGTTCTTCTCCAAATTCTTCCCAAGGATACGGGAAGCAGCAAGGACTGAATACTGTTGCGGCAAAGAATAAGACATGTTCAAGACTTTGCAAAATCTCGTCACTATTTCATACTCCTTGGAGCTTGCCAAGCTGTCTTGGGTTGCTGACTCCTGAACCAAACAATGACAGTAACTCTACGACCACTCCCACCTCCACGAAGGGATGACTCCAGTCTCATTGTACAAACTGGTGATGTTTGCGTTTACCTTCGCAGTTTTTATGTGCCTCCAGGCCGTTAAATCTCCAACCTTACTATTGGAAATCCCTGCTAGAGACAACCTTTATAGGCAATACTGAGACATGAATCTTGAGCACATAGATTGATCTGGCAGGATCATAGCCCCATACTCCCTACAAGCGGCCCAGAGGGCCGGCTACATTCTTATGGGGGTTATCTTTCCGTGTCCTGAGCGATCTGACCCCTCGCCGCCAGCCTAAACGTGTTCGTCATACACCCTGCTGGCACGGCATATTCATCCAAAGCAATTCGTTGGAAAATATGTACTAGGAATCAACTTGCCATTTTACGATACAATCTATCACCTGTGAGCAGTAAATGCAGTGAAGTCAACTATTCCGCAGGACATCAGTAGCTGAAGCTCTCGGTGACGACATCCTCATGCTCCAACCACCGCAATACAACCTCCTGCATCTCAGGGCCAGCACACACGAAGAATTTTCTATCTTCTGCAGTGGTACCGGAGCCAAGAACATCAACTCCACTCATTCTCCTGACTTCAATCCTTGCGCCATTCTCTTCCATGTTCTTGACCATCTCCTGCTGTGTCCGGCTCAACACGGTTTCTGCCCCTGTTATAAACAGGCGTGTTCGGTTTGCAAGACCCGGAATCCGCTCAAGCAACTTGGCAGCAAAAGGAATGTCCTCTGCGCGTACGCTCCAGAGCAAAGCAAGTCCCGAGACTCTCTTTAAGCCCCCGCCACCTAATATACCAGGCGCCTGGGCCAGCAACGGCGTAATGCCCACGCCACCGGCTATAAAAATGGGCACCTTTTGATTCTGTCCGTGGCCAGCCGGTATCCGGAAGCCCTCCTCGCCGCCGAAACCCAGCACCGATACCTCGAGCGGAACGCGTAGGTCTTGCCTTTGCAACAGCGCCGTCGCCGGCCCGTGTTTCCTTACCGTTATCTGCAACTCGGTTCCCTCTTTGATATGCCCCTCTCCACGAGAAGGTGCATTCGAGATTGTGAACGTCCTCACAAAGTCATCGTTCAGATACTGCGGATCCTCGTCGCGCATATGACTGTATCCAGCATCCAGCTTCTCGCTGAAATCCAGCGTGACGTGCTGCCCGGGTTTCCACATCTTCAACGGCTCGCCACCCCCAATAGTCGCCGGTGATAGCCTGAAGGTATACTGACTTACCGTTGGACTCAGGTTCTCTCTGCCTACAAGCGTTGCCGTTGCTGTCGCCTCAGAAGACGCACCTGCCAGCTCCCTGGCACCCTCGACGGCAAGTCGTCTCACCGGCGGATTATACGGGCTGCGCTTCCCCACTTCGCCGCGAAATGACAAGCCGTCCTTGACAAAGCGGGCCTCCCGCACCACGACCTTCACCGCAAGTTTGGTGTGCGGCATAAGTTTCGCGGCTGCTTCTCCGACCAGCAGCTGTGTCTCGCCGGTGAGGTACAGTACATCGGACGTTTCGTAGTCCGGCACGACGATGCCGACCTTTGGGTTCACGTGCAGATTCCCGAGCGTCTGGTACAGGCGGTTTCCCGAGTACTCCGGATATACGAGGACCACACCAGCACCAACCGAGTTATTCGCCACGCGCATGAAGCCTGGCGGCCCGCCACGATGGTTCGTGTCCATTGACTGACCATTTGTAGAACTCAGGAAGAACATATCCGCCTTTTCCAGCAGCATCGTCGCCTCCGGCGGGAGCGGTAGCGTGTCGGAGACCAACTCCGGGCTCGGAACGTGCGGCCGAATATCCTTCTTGTTTAGGTACTTGGGACAGTTCCCTAGGCTCTCCTCTACCAGCATCGCCAGCTGCGCCTCGCTGACGCCGCTCTCTGCTCCATCATTCCCCTTCCCGTCCGGACGCGCCGTGACGGCGCCGACCACCATGCGCCCCGCCAGCTTGACGCGGTCACGGGTCTCGAGGTCGATGCTCAGGCCGCTCATGAGCTTGACGCCGTCATCCGCGTTCTCTGCCCGGACCAGCTCCCCACCACTGGCTATGTTACCGATTAGAGCGCGCACGACGGGATCGTGCCGCCTGTTGACAAGGCTCCGCATGCTAAGGATACCCTGGGCGACCGGGCGCGCGAAGCCACGCTCGCCGCCCCAGAGGGCAGTCCAGGGCCGGCCATGTTCATCAAGGGCGCCGAAAGCAACGAGTGGGGAGATGGCGACGCGGTAGCCGAGTTGAGGGGGAAGGCCGGCGGAAGTAGGGTTCTGATATCGGGGTGGCACTTTGAGAAGGCTATGGACAGCGAGTTCGCCTTCGTGCCAGCCGGATTGCTGGACATGGAGGGTTGCCATCCCGAGACTGAGCACTAGAGAAGGCTCGAAAGGATTCAGGATATCATGTAGGTATTTAGGAAAGGTTCTAAGAGGTAAGGGTATAAAGGCAGGGTAATGTCGCTTGCGACGTCTCTGCAAGAGGTTTGGACAAATGAAAAAGAAAGAAACCCGATGAAACCAGGACTAACACAATGCCCGAAGATTTGGTGGAGACACAAGTCGCCTTTATCGACGCCTCCTTGTCGGGTCGGCCATGTTACATATGCAAGCGTACATTGCTCGAGCAAACGAACTTGCTCTTAAGTGAAACCGCAGACTCGCAAGCATTGCATGAGATCACTCAGGTCCAAAGGCGCACAAGATGTTCCCGTATGCACGGCTATTAATAAGCCATCTAATCTGCGACTGGGTGCCATTCTGAGCCACCGTTTCCTGGCGGTTCTGGCGTGCTTCTCCAATTGAGATGCGGTCGCTGGTTGGCGCCCATGACAAATCATGTACGACATGACCACGGAAGGGCGCGCCAGATGATCATGCCTTTTCCCATTCCGTCACCTAGTATTACTGTGTAAGCGCGAACACAACGTACCGCGTATAAGCGAATAGACCCATTTCAATGAAAGCATAGGGGGGAAAGCGACGTAGTGCTTATTTCCATTAAAAAAAGAAAGAAAGCTCCACATAATGTCATCAACGAAAGACTCCCCGGTTGCCAACCCGACCTATACCCCCGCTCTCCCGTGCCCCCAACGGCTACTAACATCCCAAATTGCCTGACATCCCAACCCCTAGGCCATACTGACATCTCAACTCCCAGGCTACATTAACACCTTAACTACCGGACCACACTGTTGCTATCGAAAAGGCCTTGGCTTTTGATAAAGCGGAGTCAAGAAGTATTCCATATCAAGACTTACTTTACCACCCGGATCGCCAACAGTCGAGTTTTTATTAGAATCCAAAGGAATGCCTTTAAAAAGCCACTAAATTTACCAACCGTTTGCAAAATATAAGAAAATCAAACCGGCTCTCTGAGAACCTGCAATCAAAGACATATATCTAGCAAGAACTAGACAGAACGAATTTAAGCTGGCTTACCAGCTCGTATTCCCACCGTTTATTTTCTTATCAGGAACATCCAAATATTCCAACACTCCTCTTTTGTATCTTATAAAGATTGAGTAAAAGTGAAGCTGCTCGTTGGTGCCATTTACGTCCTTTCGGCTGCTAATTCCATACCATCTGCCTACTGCTTCGTCAACCAGCGAAACAATTCTTGTGCCACCCACCATTGGCCAGGTTGCTGCAGCAGTCGATAACAACATCGACGACATAACCTTATCGACGGCATCCATGTTAATAAGAGACCTATTTCCTTGCTAGTATTACTTCCCTTTAACTACGAAAAGTTTAAAGCAGTTGGATCATATCAAATTATGGGGCTAGGTCATGCAAAAGGTGGTAAAACATATAAATTATCTCGGCTAGATGCAATGATAAAACGAAAACTCTTACCGGTACGTTGTTGATGGTTCGTCTATGATATCGAAGTGATGGACCTCTTGGACTACCTGGATAAGTTCTACGAGTGACATCATTATCATTCCTTGATAACACGTATGCTAATGGTGCAAGAAAATGAGAAGAAACTGGAAAATGAGCACATGGGCATAATGTTAATAGTCAAGGAACTTACATAACTGCCTGGTATTAACGCCTTGGTTGATGGGAGTGGCTGCCCTTTTCCCCTCGACTCAACTACAGATCACCTCGGGTGATACCTAATATCCCCGTTAGTCTTGCATATATGAACGCAGAATCTACTTCCAGTAACTTCTTTCGTCCGGTATCAACATTACCTCTCCAAATTGTTGAACAACTTAGCAACTTTTTCCTGTCTCATGCGCATCCCGTATGATTTGCATCTTTTCTCATTACCCCGAGATCAAGCGTCCAGCATCCTTTATTTATTTTGGAATCTTCTCATGGTATTTTCCCCTCTCCTCGTACTTCAAAACTGATAAAGGTCGAGTCGAGCTTCCGGATCTTTTCGCCAACACAACTGGCAAGTCAAACCTGCTCTTTTACCAGATAATTACGGTCCAAGAAACCAAGGTATGTCTAACCGTAGTAATGTGAGAACCTAGTCTTGCTGTTATTTATCCATCCTGTCATCTTCAATTCTCACCGTACCCCGTCCCGTTTCATCCCCACGACATCCGTATCTTCCTTCGTGCCATTAGTTGGTTCCGAAGAAACCTCCAGGTACCAATCTACATCGATCTCCCGCAAAATTGAACCTCTTTATCCAGCTCTACACTTTCCTTGACGAGGACTGAGTACCGAGGATCTCAATTCCGAAACAGCACAGATCTATCTACTAGCAAGACCTACCCTCAAACTACCAAGCTAACCATCCTGCCACTCCTAAGATGGCCCCTAAGAAAACCGAGAAGACCACCATCACCAAAGGTGCCGCTTCGGAGGAAGGTGCCGATGGACCAGCCATTTCAGCCGGAGACCTCAAGCCCATTCTCTCGGTCCTGCGAAACAGCGCACCCACCGCGAAGCCGTGGCTCGCTGGAACGGTCAACTGGGACTCCGTAGTTGAGGAGCTTCAGTTCAAGGGACATAAGACAGCCAAAGACCGCATGTATCAGGTATGCTTTCTTTCCCATCCCGGCCATTTTTGACTCAGCTTCCACAACCCTAGCCTACTCCCCCGGAGGAAATTGATACCATCACATCTCATCCGATCCCTTCAGTCGTTTTGTATCACAACAGCGTCCGATATAATCAGCCTACATACATAGCGAAACGCAACTTCATACATTCGCCTTCTCTATTCCATGTCGCACGCTAACGTAAACCTAGGTCTGCAAGAAGAACGGCTTCTTCGAAGCTGCAGTCGCCTCCGGCGATCCTTCTTCACCCGGTAAGGCCACCAGTACTAGCCGAAACACCTCGACGCCCAAGAAGGCGGCCGCGACGAACAGCAAGGGCAAGAACAAGCGCGCAGCTCCTGCGGACGACGATGAAGGAGAGGAGTCTGAGGTTCCGTCTAAGAAGACTAAGATGCAAGTGATTTCCGCTACTGGGGCGGCCTAGGTGCTTCTGGAAGAGATGGCCTCCTCGTCATCTTCGACAATCCACCGGCTTGTTGCCTGAGGGTGCTGATCGCCACTAATTCGAGTAGGCGCTACTGCTAAGCATCGAAGGATGAAGTGGTCTCCCTCTAGGGTTCAGGAAACTCTCAGGGACAGAAACGGAAGAGTAGTGGGAACGAATAGTTCTTTTCAGAGGTTCTTCACGATGGCATTATGAGCACAATGATTTTACTGTGTAGCACTAGCATACCTGTAACTAGTAGACGAGGATGTATTAGCACCCGTTATCTAAAACCGATTGTTGACAGTGACATTTGTCGCATTCCGATGACATGCGCACATAATCACCATGTAGGAGAGAGACCCGACTTGCATCGTCATCTGCCTTGGCATCTTAGAGCTTGGTGCCTTGTCCACGTACCTGGGAGGGCGGCGCTGGCTCTTAGCAGACTCATCAGACTACTACGTAAAGGTCGCTATCTTCGATACGTCGAGTGTCCGGTCTGAATAGTGGAAAGTGTGAGGCCCTACACTATGGTGGGACACTATTAGCTCTCATGTGAAATTCGATGTCGATATTCTTAGATTTTCTATTCTCAATTCAAACGTGAGAACAAATATGATCTCGACTGCTTTTCCGTTTCAGATGCCGGTCTAGCTTTCACCACACCCATAATAAGGCCGTGACAACGCACCATTCCGATTACAATTGTAAATAAAGGAAAGCGAAGTCAGAAATCACTTGACAAGAACTACATACAATCAACTACGAAGAACCGGCAAAGTTGTCTGCCATTTTCAACAGTCGTTCATGTCGTTGTCTTACACTAGCCTACTTTCCTATCCTAAAACGAGGAATCATGTTACGTGGGCGTCAACCCTGGGATTTCCGCGGACCAGGAATATGCGGTGTGACTGTGATTGCTGGGCGATCCATGGCCGCTCATCTCCGGGACGCCACTGACCTCCTCGCTTCGGTTCTTTCTACGTGTGTGTATCGCATTTGAAGGAAACAAAAAGGTGAATATTGAGCTGAGGCTACTTATTATTTCATCGAGCGAGATAGACCCCCTCGCATGATTTCACATACAGGTAGGACGCATGTATGGCTCACACATATGCGAAGAACATACCGAAAGTACCTGGGTGCACTAGGAAGAGGTTGCGGTGCTTAAACTGTGGCCAAGGCTCCGGTATGTGGGAACGTGGGCCCGAACCAATCAAGTCTATCTCCGGGCCGGATATCGCGTCACTGCGAAAATGCCCATAGATCTGACTATGATCGACATCGACATTCCAGCCACGTGCGTGTGTTCGCACCGCTCCTGTTATGGCTTGCAATGAGACCTTGCATAAGGACCCTTGGGACGCTTCCGCACTTGCGCAAAACTCCTACCCCGACCCCCTGACCCAAATAACCCTAGCCCTACCCAAGTATTGGGTGTCTTAGAGCTTGATCGATAACTCCTCAATGGCTTAATGGCCTATTGCCATGCTACTTTGCACGGGCCATCGATAGTTGGTCAATAAGCCCGAAGTCACCCGATGGCGCTTCCTAAGCGACTGTAATGAACAGTCGCTTCGGAAGCACCATCAACTCGTCCTATGTATTCGTCATAGATCCACTATTTGCCTTTTCGGGGAAAATAGCCGGGTCTTGGCAGCGATCCACCAAAAAGCGACATTGCACGTCGACCCCCTTTTCCCACGGGCCAACGGCTAAGGATTTATCAGAGCGACTATCGTTCAAAGCGGGCGTGACGGTGTCGACACCGGTGTCATTAGGCCATTAGGCCCCTTATTCGAGCATTAAAAAGCGTTGTCGATCAAGGCCTTAATCAGATATTGAGACGCTCTTACATGTTGGGTCAAGGCGACAGCATAGTAGGAGTAGCGTAGTTGTCATCCAGCCTGAAAATTCGGAAGACTCGAGATAAATATTGATATAGTCACAGTTGGGTTGATCGCGAGGAAGCGTTGTCTAAGGTGGAGAAAGTGTAAATTGTCATGCTTAATCAGGGCTCTAGAGATCAGTGGCTAGGATGCTCTATATATAGTGTGCGAGCCCCGGAACAACGTTATTGCGGTGTGCCTATATGTCCCAGGGGCTTGATGACTAAGCACGTTACCCCTTTTCTGCGACAGATATTATCGGCTAGAGGTTGCCAGCGAAATTGGAAATGCAGTTGATGCCTCGCGGCGCTCGTCTATTCTCGTCCCCTCTTGGATGCCCTGAATACCCCGTTCGTTTCTTCGGTTGGTCTGGCGTCCAGCGTATCCGGTCTCGAAACTGCAGACTGCAACGTGCCCTGTGCTATACTGCGTCCTGCCCACTTGGAACCGTCGCACCACGCCCCTCCCGCTCTTTGCAGAGGTTCCCAAAGCCGGTAGGTCTCATGTACTAACCCTGTTGTCGTATTCTTCCCTCCAGTCCTCGGCACATGTCTCGATGTCGTCGCGGCCAGTTTCGTCCACGCGCACCTCGGTCTGTTTGATGATGTGTTTATGGCTCGAATCATCGCTCAACCTGTCCCAATGGCCGCCGGAAGTGACCGTTGCAAGCGACTTCCCCTGCGGTGTTAACGTGGCGAGTTGTGTGCCGGTACGGAAGATAGTATTCCCCTGTGGTGTCATTCTATGATTAGCTACGGCCTGAGCATCCCCGGGGCGCGGCGGGGCGGTGCAGCTTCGCTTACGTCTTTCGTACTACCAGGGGAGTTGGTCTTCGCTTTGGACCGGTCCGAAGAGTCCCGGTAGAACTTCCCGAACATTTTGCGCAGGGCTGGGAGCGAACTGGCAATTATGGCAAACCCTCCCTCGACTTCCGACCAAATTAAAAGCGGTGCCTGATTATCTAAGCACGCAGGTTAGCCAGGGGTTAGCGAATACTTCGTCGGACGCTGTCGTGTTGCGGTCTTACATAATTCGTCGTCGGGGTATTTCCTGCGGTCGGTGTATTGATACATGATAATGCGCATCAAGGCGGCGATACTTGCAAAAATACCCAACCCTAAGATGCATATGACCGAGATCTTGACGCGCCTCTTCATCTGTAGGTCCTTGACGACGAAGAAGGGCGTGATGGCACAAGTCCAGTCCGTGGCCACCTGTGTCGACGTCCCGAGGTAGCTGATAACCAGAAACCCGAACTCACCGCCCCTACAAGTTCCTCTATGAGATGGTCAGCGAGATTCGGGCCTCGGAGAAGACACGACACGTACAAGGCTGGGTTCCAGTGTGTCGCGAAGGGCTGGCAATCCGTCAGAACGTATACGGTCGAGCCGCCCGCGATAATGAACATGAGGGCCAAATTCGTCCAGATGATGTACTTGTATCGCCTCTTTATGCAAATCCGAAGGATGGTTAATCCTATGGCGAGCTTGGTTATTATCGACGAAGTATAATAAAGGAGCTGGTACATCAGGACATATTCTCGGGCCCGGATCTTGAGTAGGTCGTTGACGTCTGCGTCCCGGGCTCCGACTCCGTATTTCGCAGCTAGTACGCCGAACACGGCCGCCGGGATGAACGGGAGCTGTAGGTTTTCGCACGCCATATCAGTATGCAACATCCTTTCGGGGAAGCGTTTGCGTCAGTAATCGATTAGTCTTACAAATCCCATCACAGCCAGATAATCATCTGCGCCCCATTTTTGATCCGCCTCGCGATACCATGATCGCGCCCACACCCGACCAGCAACAACAACTGTGGCGAGGATGGTGAAGATGCACATCAGAGCCACTATCACCGGACCCAGCCCTGTCGGGTGAATTGGGGGTTCGGCATAGGCAAGAGCGGCGATCTCCTCGCCTGTCAAATTCGACAAGTCTGGACTATCTAACATCTCGTCTCAGCTTGATATGCGCTCGGCAGAAGCTGCTAAGGCGCGTCTCAAAGAAGAAACTCCTCAGTTATGGATGGGTGAAGAACAAGATGATAGCCGGATCCTTGCCGTGAGATGTGCGATTGAATATTCTGCCCTTTGCTTCTTCCGTCATCCACGCTCGGACTGAACTACCGGGCAGTATGGGGTCTCTGCCTTGGAGGTTGAATTAGTAAACCCTTCGCAGTGCCGTCGTCACTAAGTACTCACGGGGCTGAAGACTCTGCGGGAGACGTAAGCGGAAGGTGATGGCTCACCGGTGAAAGAACCTGCCCGTTCTTAATTTCTCTTTGTTATTACTATAATGAATGCACTTACTATTCTGCACAGTGACGAGGAAAACGAGTTTGACACCCTAGGTACTGGCTGAAACACGGGATAGTGAGCATGCATCAGGGTTCTGACTAGCTGCCTATCTAGATGACAGAGGCCTTCTATATATACACAACACTGACAGGGAGATATGTCACTGTACCTGTCAGCAAGACCTTGATCCTCACTTTAACGCTACTCGAGGAACGCCTCAAGCACAGACCGAAGCAGGAGTGCACAGCGTACTTACAAAATCTGCTGGAGTGGCTGTCACTCAGCGAAAGTCGCTCATTGGCGAGCGCCCGGATCGTACTCTCTGTTAGATCCTGGCCGAATCGTTAACTTTCCACTTCCGCCGAGTAGGCTAGTAAGGGGCTACCCTGGCGTGCCGCATACCTGCGTTGCCCGTGAGTCCCCAACTACTTATGAACCCACGTGCCAACCGTGGTCGATGAAACCATTGAAATCAAGGTTCGTTCGTTCCTCATCAAGCCACCCACAGGGTTGTACGCTCGGCCCTTGTAGGACGGTCTCCTAACTTTCCGAGATCTGTTCCGGGTAACTTATGTCTCTTCTTACCTCAATACCTAAGTAATTACTTAGCAGTTAGATAGATCAAGAATACAGAATGCAACAGGTGATAAGCTCACGAGCTCCGTACATACCGGGCTCCTCGTATAATAAAAAGTTGAGCGTATCTAAGTTCTGTTTGTTAAACATGTGCGAGCTCCCTTTAGTTCCCCTCGTGCTGTTCCCTATCCGAGTGGGTTAGCCGCCAATGGAAAATCCACTACCTAAGAAACCCCTGTCCGTCACTAGCCAGAACATAATTAACCCATGATGAGTAAGGACCGATCTGCTCTTCGGACGTTAAAGACAGATCTCAGGGTGGGCACAGCGAATGAAGTTAAATTGGTCTAAGAGTACGTACCTACCCATCTAGGTAAGAATTATCCAGAAGTTGACGTTGGCTTCAAAATCTATGGCGCTCTTATGAGATCTAATAGTGTCCCCGCCATAGTGTGGGGTATCACATTTCGGCACATAGATCTGACAGTTTATGAGCCTTAGCGCAGGGCTTACCATGTACGTCCGCATTCCGAGGCGCGTCAAGATGTGACATACATTAAGGGCGTGTTCACCCGCAGGTAGGGGCGCAGTTCCCACTGCGTGGCGGAGTGACAAGTTTTGCCCATATTTTTGCATAAGAATTTCCTCGCTCCCCAGATGTATACGGGCCATTTTTGACAGCTTAGGTAATCGAGTCCTGCATCGCCGCTTGAACGTTTTTAGAAACTATTCGCGGTTTCTGTAAATATCACATATTGGCAATTATTTAGTATGACTTTAAGAATATTATTAGGAAAATCATCTTTAGAGGGGTATTTATTGGATAAAGCCATGGCGGCATAATGAAATTTGCTTTTTCCGCTTCCATTGGATAGTTGTGCGATTCCATAGAATAGTTGTCGCGGCTCAGTTCGTGGTGTACCAACATTAACCTTCCTTCGATATTAGGACAGCCTAACCCTTTTCGATACCTTCGCAGTCACATGGGCTTGTGAGTTCCATGTGCGACTGGCCCTTTCGCACACTGCCGTTATAGGAATAGCTGCCAAGCTGACAGGGATCTACACCGCCGTTTTCCCAGTCGTGAGACGCTTAATTATGCAGAGAAGCTAAGTTACGATATAATACAGTGTAGATCACGGGTAAATATGGGAAAGTGCAGTGGATCGCTAACGTCAATACGGACGCAGGTGGGGAATAGATACTTCTGCAGTCGCGACTGGACGAGGGTAGACAGGCCCTAACCCCCATTATTCGCCAAACCCGAGAGCCAGACTAGAACTCGCGGCAAGGCATTTCGATTCCGACCATAGGTCCGAATGAGACATCCGCTTACTGGCGACAAGGCGTTCGTGTGACGGCTGGCTTAGTTCACTGACTATTAAACATAGTCGTGCGGTTTATGTTTGGCAATCGTATCGTGGGAATCTGAGCAATGAGGTGATCTGGGTAACCAAGTTGTATTACAAGCTAATGGCTATCTAGGCTACGGGAGAGCTAACGAGCGTATATATCGATTTGTTGATCCGCCTGGACCCGGCAATTCCCTCGGATCTCTTTACAGTGCTCCCCTTGGGTCTATGGATCCCTCCGGATCCCTATCATACGGATCCATGTTATGTGATCTCAAAGCGTCGAGGAAGTTTCTCTTCTTGTCCAGACCGTACTTTCCAGGCGCCACTTGACCCGTAACACCTAGCACCCAAAGAAAATTGTTGACGCTAACGCCTTGTCGCCTTCAAACGGATAAAGCCAGGAGAGCTACAGATCCAAGTAAAACGACAGAGCCCAGAAGATGGATGCGTGCTAGCAATAAAGTACTTCCAGCCTCAGATACCTTTCAGCTGAGGGGTTGTATAGATACCTCTAGATCCCTATCACACAGATCCCCTTAGATCTGTAGATCCTTCCAGATCCATATCACGCGATTTCGATTGATCGGGGAAATTTCTCTGGCATCCCAGAAAATTGTTGACGCTAACGCCTTGCCGCCTTCAAACGGATAAAGCCAAGAGAGCTACAGATCCAAGTGAGACGGCAGAGCTTAGGAGATCGACGCGTGCCAGCAATATCAAGTACTTCCAGCCTCAGGTACCTTTCAGCTGGGGCCTTTCAGCTGGGGGGCTTTCAGCTGGGGGTTGTATGAGATCTAAATAATGTCCCGCCATCGTGTGGGGCATCACATTTTTTTGGCACTAGCGGTCTGACAGCTCCCTTCGCTTATGTAACAGGGAATCTTTTAATTAAGTTTTCTTTGCAGAATATCGTCGACGTAGACGCTACATCTCCATTTCTCGACTCATAGCAGACCCTGATATCGCACACTGGAGCATGTACGGCTGAAGAAAAGGATATTATCAGGTTGACCTCTAAGAGGTCCTAGATAGAAAGGGAGGGTAGTGAGCCTTCCTTAAATACACACAAAAAACAGTTACAGCTGGGAGAGAGCTGTACAAGAGATGCGAAAGGCAATATCCACTAATAGCTGCCCTAACTAAGCCAAGGCTCAGCTGACAGACGTAGCATTTAGCTAGGCTGACAACCCACAACATCCGTGGGGCCTCACGAAGCCTGGAAGCACCCTTTCCAAATTTCTTCAATTTTGCGGAAACTCCACTTTAGTTCAGGTGTGCAAACCCGACCAGGCAGTATTCTAAAGTTATCGATGTGCGACCGTATACATTAGACGTAGATTATAAGGGCTCCGTGCACTCCGGTTGCCACTAAGAGAGACGCCTACTCTTGGAGACCAATGCATGAGGTCGAGAATGGCCACGATTACAGCTCAACCTGGCATGCCTAGCCTTCTCCTAAAACTTTGGGTGTGTTCGGTAGAGCTGGGAGATGGCGGGAAAGTGACATTTTGGCCCCACCTATTTTGCATAAGAAATTATGCTTCCGTCCCATGTACCCCTTAGCGCTTGAACTAGCTTACGAAAGCAACCCCTCTTCGGCTACTAGCCTTTGACGTCTTCGATATTCAGCTGTTGCTGTTGCTGTTGCTATTGCTGTTGCTGTTGCTGTTATTTCCTGAATCTCAAATGGCTTCGTCAGGAAATCGTCTTCACGCTTCGCTAGAGGGCAACAGCCAGGTCTGGGGATCACCGTCACAGGAAGATAATGATAACTTCCCTACCACAACGAGCCGCAGGTTTCCTGTTGCACGAATTCAACGTTCCGGAACGGCATGATGGCTGTTGGGCATCGATGTTCGACAATAGTTCTATGATACTCGACAATAGTACTCATGAGACTAACGACTCATGAGATCATAGGGTCAAAATCAGTGTGAGCGGCTGCTGCTTCAGCGGCTGCTGCGGGAGCAGGCGGTGCCGGAAATTGTTTGCACCTTTCCCGTAGAACCCATACATTCTAGGGGTGAATAACAACGCATGCAATTGGGATAAAAACCCCAAATATAACAATGGAAAAGAGCTTCAAGCCGAGAGTTAAATGATATAATTATTGCTATTTCACTAAGTTATTCATTTTGATCTTCAGTTTCAAACTTGGTCGTATACTTCCGTTATTCTTTCATGCGCAAATAATATTCGGCACCGCCTGGGGAGCCGTCCGTCGCAGCCGCTCCTTCAGCTGCGATCAGCTAGCCCTTCTAGGCCTGGTTGCCAAGGGTACATTGCATAAGTCTTCGCAACCGCTGCTCATAAAGTCTTACGATGATCACTTCCTGATAGGGGAAGGCCTTGTGGCTCTTAGAGTTTAATATAGGCCGAAGGGGCGAAAAGCTACAAGCTGCGCAGAGCTCTACCGAACACACCCTAAATGGAGATGGGGGCCCATTCCAAACTTTCTTGGTACCAAAGCCAGGAAAGTATAGTGCTCATACAGATTTCGCAGTCCATAGATAAACCCCCGCCCTTTATTCTTACTCAAACATTGTTGATGCAAGCCGATTCCGACAGGTTTCACCACCTTCTATAATAATTCAACTTAATAACCCTCCGACGACTACGTACTGCCACAGCACGGCCAAGCTTTGAGCGCTTACGGGGAAGACAATGAACTTTTTCTTCGGCAGCGGGCTGAAGCCCGTGTACACTGATACCATTATTCCTCCACTTCTTCGACGACCACACGATTTCCGGAGAGTTGCATGTATAACTCGTTGGTCTCCGGCGGTGTCTTGGGCGTCAAAAAACTCCGCAGCTGCCTCGAGCGCCTAGTCGAGCGGGACACCCGGCGGAAGCTGGGCGGGCAGAGTCAGAAAGGATGTGAGCTCTAATACGAGTCCCTCCTTCCTCGGGAGATAGCACGTGGAGTCCGACAAAAGACACGAGGCTGGGGAGAGCTTGGATACCACGTGTCGGCGGAGTTCACCAAGGATCATCCTGCGATCGGCTCCTGTCAGACCCAGCTGAAGGCTAGGTCCGTCAGCTGAGCCTTGGCTTAGTTAGGACAGCTACTAGTGGGTATTGCTTTGCATCTCTGCAGCTTTCTCTCAGTTGTAACTATTTTTATGTGTATTTAAAGAGGGTTCACTACCCTCCCTTTTTTTCTAGGACCTCTTAGAGGTCAACCTGAAATAACCTTTTCTTCAGTCGTATATGCTTCAGTGTGATTTCAGGATCTCATAGCTTCACTCATCTTTAAACATGACATGGTCAAAGCGGACCGCCCGCTAGCCTCCCGGCTGGCGACGCCCAGCACAGGTCCCGCAGTTGTCGGTAATCCTGATGACTTCATCGATCACGCGCGCGGCGCCCGGCTGTCCGTCGAGTGCCGACGACTATCGACGCTGGGTATGCTGCACTGATTGCATACCGCCTGTGATGAGCTGGGGTTCAAGGCCCTGATCGAGAGCTGGATCTTGATGATCCAGTGGAGAGACGACGACGTCCCCTCGCTGCACGGGCTATGACGAAGACCCGCTGAAGGAAGTTAGAAAGCACTCCAACGAGAAGCACAAGATCGCGGACGAGTGCCTGCGATGGCCAGGACGATCCAGTTCGGTCTGACGGACGGCCCGGACTTTACCATCTGCGCTAAAGAGAACTGCATTGGTCTACATCCTCGCGTTGTTTGTGAGAAGCTTCGGACGACCGGTCTGGGGGAGCTCGCGGCCTCATCCGCACCGCGCGACGAGAAGCCCTTCGTGACGGAAGGCGACGTGCTCATCGCCTGGTGGACGCGCCTCGTCATCTCGCACATCCCCGCGGACTCAGCGGATTGTCACGATGCAGAACGCGTACCCGTTGCGAAAGCTGCTGTAATAGGGCCCTGCCGTCGGAGAGGCTGCGCGTATCCAACTGGACCCAGGCCGACCTGTTCAGCAGGAATTCTCGGCGGCGGTTGTCGAGCCGCGCGAACCCCCCCTTGTTATCCTTCCTATGTCCAACGCTCGCAGCTCGGGATGCAGTTCCCCCAGGGGTTCCTCATTATGGGAAGGGATGTTGTAGGTAACTACTGTGCATGTGGGTATCGACTGAAGGGCACCTGCGCCAAGATCGAGCAAGGGTTAGGGAAGATAGCTGCTGAGGCGTAACCACCGGCTTTAGCGTGGTTGGTTTTCATATGGGCTTGCTGGTTATATTATTATGAAGGCGGTAGAATCGATGCATAAGCGTTTGCTATTCAGTACTTGATTCCACTGAACCTTCCTTCTTTCACACACTGTGTTGAGAACTTCATGTCGGCAGAAGTTGTGACATGTAAGTCGTTGGGGCTGACTGAACAATATCATAAAGCCAAACTAAAACGTTCAAATTATGGCATAATATACCCTATACCCGCTAGGTTCTATAGACTACTGCGTGTTGTATCAAGTAGGGCACCCAGTGCCATTGTTAGGGGTAACGCCTATTCAGATCTGCTGCATCTAGGAGAAATCCCCCACAAACGTTTTAGAGCAGTACGTACAATTCTCAGCGATATTCGAATGAATAATGCAATAAGCCTCAAGTCCCTACCTCCACGTGAAATATGTGGAAAAGTCATGTCTACGGTGTGAAAGATTGGTTCAAAACCTTCTGATAAGGGTTTCTAACAATAAGTTACCTATCTAGTGTCCCGGAAACTACCTCATATACGACAACCTACGCGTAGCTGCTCATTGAGTGCCTGCCCTATTAATTCCAGGTGATGGACGGGAATACAAGTATACTGGTACCTTCGACAGCCACAACAAGAAACTTCACCCTATGCCCACTTGGCCAGATCCGACAATACTTTCAACACCAAACCCATTCCACAATACCCATCGCACGTCGTCAAGTAGGGAAAGCCCTTCTACTGCGGGACATTCTCACCCCGCTTCCGCGGTCAATACTCTCCCACATCTACAAATTCTCGACTCCTCACCCTCGACAATTTCAATACAACCACCCCAGACAAACCATACGAAGCAATAATGGTGCTCGGCAAGTGTGACAAGTGCGGCAGTACCTGCAAGTCCTGCTTCGTGCCGACTGCATCATCCGCGGCTACTACCACTACACAGCAGCCCACGCCTTCGGCTGTGGCGGCCCATGACAGCGAGAAAATATCCTGGATCGCTATGACTTTGGCAAGGCTCGCGCCGAACCCGCTCTTTGGCTTCTACGCGACCGAAACCGCCCGGAGGAACTTGCCGCCCGAGAGCTTCAAGCCGCGCTCTGTCGAGAATCGCAACGGCGAGAAGCCAAATGAGTGATGGCGTTGATATAGCTAGTCTCCGTCGTGGCTCCATGGTCTGAGATCAAGGGAGACCATACTTCAGCAAGAGAAGTAATTAGGAATGCCGGTCACTTTGGTTGGCACCGGTAATGCAGTCACGCAGGGTGAGTTGTTCATGAGGGGAATTTACTATCGATCTAGTCACTGATAAGTTTAACAGGGGAAAGAAAAAGGGGCCACAGCAATTACAATGGAGTATTGCTTCGGCCATGGGACAAAGTAAGGCCAATACATGACTCACGACCGTGTGAGGTGTTGCAATGAGAGCAACAAGAAAATCGGGGCGCAGGGCCGGACGGTATAACCTTGAACATTTAACTACACAGGATTGGCCAGTGTCCTAGGCCCAGACGTTTGGTCTGTTGCCATAATATGAACATATGATTCTCGGCCCCGTAGAATCAATCCAAGCACCTGCTAGTGAGATGGTCATTGAGCCATGGCTGCTGATTTTCCATCCAAAGTGAAGCGCTTGCCTCCCAATAAGTCGGCTCCTAATTACCTCCCGGGCCTTTCACACCGCCGCGCTATGTCGAATAAGAAATGCTCCACAGGCACAATGACCGATGATCTACGATCACATGTACCCACTGGCGTCAAAAATCGACATATGTCTCGGGTCAGCCCCGGCCTCCTGCATCGCCATCATCCGTCTCGCCGTGGAGCCGTTCTGGCCGCCGATCCCTCTGCCGTAGACCGCCTCGGCCAGCATCCGCAACTGCATGGGGAACTTGGCGTCGCCGTAGTGATCCATCACATCTCTCTTCTGGATCTTCTTCCGCAGAGACGTCCAGCCGCCGCTGCCGCCGCTGCTCGTCCCGAGGTCCTCACACTCCCTCTGCTTATCCGCGCTCCACCAGGGCGGCAGGAGCCCGCCGGTAGCAGCGCTCGCCTTGTCCAGGAACCGCCGGAACCCGGGCAGGGGGTCGTTCGTCGCTGAGGCGTAGACCGAGTCCGGCTCGACGACGCCTTCGATCTTGGCGACGTCGTCGAGCCGCAGCCGGTACGCGTCTATGAGCAGCTTGTACGTGTCCTTCTCCGGGCGGTCGTGCAGATAGGTGCCCTTCTCAAGGCGGTTGAAGGGCATAGGGTTGCCCCCTTCCAGTGCGCCTCCGGTCGCGGCGGTGGAGTCGGTGGAATCGGGAGCAGCTGCGGGTGAGCTGCTGCTTCCGGCTGACGAAGTGGTGGTCGCCCCGCCTGGTCCGTTGCCGCCGCGGTTGCGGGCACATCTCTTCTTGTGGGTTTTCCAGTCCAGCGTCTGGCAGCTGCGAGAGCAGTACAGCACGTCGCATCGCTCGCAGGGCGTCAGGCGCACGCCCGTCTTCTTGCACTTGGCGCAACATGCCTCTGGCTCCCTGGCCGTGTTGGTATTAGTCTCTGGCATCCCCGGCAGTGGTGCAACGGAGCGCTACAGCAGGCGATGATACTAGGAATATCGAATAGAATCCGAAGCCTTAATAAGCTTCTGAGTGTGGGGAGCTGATGGAGCACGAGATGTTATCGGGCAGCGAAAAGAGTTATTGCAGCATTCCGCACGTTGTCTTGGCGGTGTCGAAAGAAGAAGATGCGCCAGGTGGGTGGCTTCCCATGTGTATCTGGTATGACGGCTGGGCTCCTTAATCAATCATTAAACCTAATCGTACGAGTTATCCTGGGAGGCGTATCGTAAGGTCTAAGCCATGAGTATATTAGTCACGCCTGGTAATAGCAAGGATATCTTGGGTAAGCAACTTGTACTACAGGCTGGTGAGATATCTAAACTGTAGGAGAGCTAATGAGCGTGTTTATATAGTGGTAGTACTACTGGCCCAAGGTTGGGCTCAGTTGGCTCAGTGGTAAGAGCCATATCACGTGATCATCTTCGCGGCGGGATGCGTGTCGTCTTGTCCCGACCGTCCGAGTTGGGCAACGGCTGTTGGTCCATAACATCTGGGCATGGCTTGTAGCGCTTGCCCTGGCCTGGCAAGGAAACACAATATCTGTTTGGATTCTTGCATACTAAGCGAAGGATGCCGTCATGGATTAGGCAGCGCTTGTTTATTAGGCGATTTACAAACGCTCCTGGCCGCGCCAAAGGGCAAGGAGACTGGCGACTGATCGCATTTGTAGCAATCAACTGGGTGCTTACAGCCGTACTTATGTTGGAAGCCGCACGGGCGATCAGTCCGTGCGTGACAAGTGGAGCGTGCCCGGCCATAGGGGCTGGGGATGTGCATTCTGACAGATGACTACGCTGCATTCACACTTTAAAAAGGCGAAACCTGCATGATAACACTTGCATGCTCACCATGCGTCTTCCTATATTCTCCGCAAAGGCGTCTTGTTTGCCTGGCTTTTCTAGGGTGACCAAACTCACTTGATCAAACAGTCCTTCCGTTCTCCGAACCTGGCCCAATGCCAAATTAGCGTTAGGAACACGATCGGGCTCTTCACAGCCCAGAGGGGACGAGCGGGATCTTCTCCCTTGGCGTCTTCTGGCTGAACAAGGTTTCCTGGACGGATACAAGAAGTTTTTGACGGTGAAGGACCTTTACCCTCTCGATAGCTCTTTGCACCGGCAATCGCTCCGCGAGGAGTTCTCTAAGAACATGGATTATTCCAAACTGAGGGGCAACAAATTTGGTCTGGTGAAGGTGCTACCGCGCACGCTGAAAGTCCCTCGTCTACTCTCTATACCTCTACGCCTGGCAATTCTTAGTTCCACGTTTTGCCAACCGCTTTTTATCGAAAACCTGTTGGATCACCTATCCAAGCCTGAAGTCGACACGAACGTCGGATACGGCTTGATCGGTGCCAGCATACTGATTTACTCTGGAATTGGCATCTCCGCGGCCCTCTGCTGGTATAGCGAACACACCAAAGAGTTACCAGCAAGATCCGCCACTTATACATAAGTACAATACTTCCATAACCGAATGCATACAATGGCAAGGGTCGATACTAGCCACCGAGACCTTTATCAAAGCCATAAAAGCTCGTATCGGAACTGGCGATGGCAACGCTGCGGTGACTTTAATGAGCATAGACATAGAGTGAATCGATATGGGTTTCATGTCTCTGCACGACATTTGGGCGAGCATTATCCAGGCTGCTCTGGCAGGTTGGGTGTTGTACAGACAACTTGGCGCAGTTTTCATCGCATCAATGGGAGTTTTTATAGTCTGCTTCATCGGCTGGTGATCCTTATGAAGTTCTCCGGTGACTCGCAGAGGGCCTGGATGGCAGGAGTCCAGAAGCGTGTTGGCCTGACGGCTACAGTCATCCAGCATGAAGAACCCCAAGATATCTGGCCTCTCTGCTGCCGTTGGCGACTCCGTGCAGAAGCTCCGGGTAGAGGAGCTCGCGTCGGGATCCCGATTCCGCAAGATAGGCATCATTGCGGCGCTCGTTGGTTATATTCTGCTAATGGTCAGCCCGCCACTAACCTTCGCACTCGCTCAACGAACACTGGATACCGTGAGGATATTCCCGAGTCTTGCTTACCTTTTGCTTTTGAGGAACCCGCTGTCGCAGATCTTCCAACCTGTAGGAATATATAACTATATTACGCTTGAACTCCCAACGCAGTTTGAGCGCCCGATCTTTTGCCATAATCCAAGACACCCTATCCCCCAGCTCCTCTCTGGGCTGGCCTGTTTGGGCTGAATCCAAGCCTTCTTGGAGTGCGAGACTCGCCATGATTTTCGCGATGTTCTTGCTGATATGAGACGGAATTCAGAGAAGGCCCGAGCGGATACCGTAGCTCCGTTTGATTCAGAACTGGACTTTGCGCATCCAATGGTCATCACGAACGGATATTTTGGCTGGAAGCAGACAAGTTCGCCTTGCGGAACTTAAATACTTGAGTATCTAAGTCATTGCTCACTATTATCGTCGGACCAGTTGGGTCGGGGAAGTCC
The DNA here is from genome assembly GCA_004155945.1 of Monosporascus sp. mg162. NCBI lineage: Eukaryota > Fungi > Ascomycota > Sordariomycetes > Xylariales > Monosporascus > Monosporascus sp. mg162. The sequence continues at coordinate 101,654 of QJNY01000189.1, forward strand.
ACGCTCTGCAAGGTACTACTTGGAGAGATTCCTTTCAGCGGAGGCAGTGTGATTTTGAGCACTAGATTCCCCCACGTTGGATATTGCAACTAAACAGCATTCCTCTCGAACGGGTCGGTCAGAGACAACATCGTATGATTCTCTCCATTCAATAATGAGAGATATGCCAAAGTCATCGAGGCTACAGCTCTGGGACTCGACTTTGACACACTCCCACAGGGTGACAGAACGAATATCGGATCTCATGGGACCACATTATCCGGGGGCCAGAAACAACGCGTTTCTCTCGCGCGAGCTCTGTATTTGCAATCCGATCTGCTAGTGCTAGACGATACATTCAGCGGTTTAGATGCGGATACCGGGGAACAGGTTTTTCGGCGAGTCTTCGGGCCAAATGGACTACTCGGACGACGGTGCTCTACGGTCGTGTTGTGCACCAACAGCATCAGACACCTACCCGCTGCCGATTGCATAATAGCACTCGGAGACGGCACCATCGTCGAGCAAGGCAGCTTTGACAAACTGATGACTCGTCAAGGCTTAATTCCAGCCAACGACCCGCGTATCTCCTCGTCATGGTTCAACAGTGGCTGAGCCTCGTTCTCGACCTCGTAGTCACGGTGATGGCAGCGGTCCTGACGACTCTTGCCGTTCGGCTTCACTCCAACTCTGGCTTCACCGGGGCTTCTTTCGTCACCCGCATCATTTTGGAGACCACCTTTCAGGCATTGTCATATTCTACACCAGCTTAGAAACTTCTATTGGAGCGATAGTCAGACTCAAGACATTCAACGAAAACGTGAAACCGGAAGACAGAGATGAAGAGGATATTGTTCCTCCAGAACAGTGGCCGTAGAGCGGTGTAGTAGAGTTGAAGGGTGTATCCGCGAGTTACGAGTAAGATAAATGATTGCACAAATGTCACGCCACCCAAAAGAAGCTAACGCTCCGAGTAGTGCGGAAGACCAAACCGACAGCACACCCAGCTTAGCTCTCCGCGACATGTACCTAGCGATCAACTCAGGCGAGAAAGTCGCTATCTGCGGTCGTACCGGCAGCGGCGAGTCGAGCCTCATCGCCCTACTCCTCAAGCTCCTCGATCCCCTCGCAGAGACCGCAGGGAACGCGGTAATCGATAATACGCCGCTCCACCGCTTAGACCGGCCCGCGCTGCATCAGCGTATAATCGCAGTGCCCCAGGAAGCCGTGTTCTTGCCCGACGGGTCCACCTTCCAGGCTAACGTGGATTCGTTCGACGTCTCAACGCCCGAGGAGTGCCAAGCCGTCCTTGCGGCGGTGGACCTATGGTAGTTCGTCCAGGAGCCGGGCGGCCTGGACTCAGGCATGAGCGCGGGGACTCTCAGCGCGGGACAGCGGCAACTCATGTCGCTTGGACGTGCGCTGCTGAGACGGCGCATCCGGATCCGGAATCTGGGAATAGGGGGCGGTGGCTCAGAGGACGATATATTGTTGTCGGATGAGGTGAGCTCGGATGTGGACGACAAGACCGAGCGTGTTATGCAAGAGATTATCAGGGCTGAATTTAGGGCCTACACGGTTGTGGCCGTTAGCCGCCGGCGGGATATAACTATGGACTTTGATAGGGTCGTTGTCATGGACACGGGAGAGATTGTGGAGGTTGGGAATTTGCTGATGTTGACTGGAGAAGAAAGGGACTAGGTTTAGGAGTTGGTGAGGGCTGGGGTCAAGTACGAGGGGGAAAAAAAAAATATTGGAGGGTGGATTAGTACTGATGTCTGTCGGGGCTGCTAGGACCGACCAGATGACTTCAGTACTTTACAGCAGCAAGGGTCTTGCTCCAGGACTCTTAAGTGTACACGCAAAGAGCCTTGTAATATGCAAGAGAGAGCAGCATCGTTCCGGAAGGTCTGAGTTCGGATAGAAATTAGAGAGGTAGGTAGCTGGTGCCCAGCTCACGCCTAACGAGAAGAGCTGGGTACCGCATAGAACAATGGCAATACAATAAAGGCCTATATGCAGCATCATCAACACCAAAGCAACATGTAACTCCACACCAATCGATCCATTCAACGATGTACTCCGTTCCATTCCAAACAGTCCATTCAGGCACGCTTACAAGCATACAAACATCCACCCATCCATGCATACATACACAACGCATCCTGAGTTAGTTCGCCCCGCCCCTCGCCAGATGTAGGTCCATCCGTCCGTCCGTCCATGGCTATCTATCCGTCGTTCCGGGGCGCAAAGTAAAAGAAACCATTCCATTACACAAAAAACAAGCAGCACAAACGCCTGCTAAACCCCTCGAACCAAGGCATCCAGCCGGCAGCCCCTCGCGAGGTCTCTATATAACGCCGCCGCCGGGCGACCAAACCCGAGTCCGAGTCTGGATGCGACCACGGAGCCTCCTACCCGGTCTTCCGGACAACTAGATGCCAAAACAGCCGCAACGCCAGCTCCTCCTAACACGAAGAACGCCCCGCAGACCCCGAAGCGTTTAGCCCGCCGAATGGTAGTAATGGTAGTAGTAATATTAGCGGCAGCAGCAGCGACTCTCGCGACCACCCTCTAGGCGTCGCCCGCTGTTCCTGATCCCGACCCCGGGGCGGCTCCCTTGATGAGGGCCCTAAGGCTGGCCATCTCGCGCCGAAGGCGCGCGTTCTCCTTCTTGACGCGCGCCGTCTCCTCGCTGGCATCGCGCATGCGGGCCATGAGATCTTCCTTATTCTCGTGACCCTTGCCGCGCAGCGCCTTGACAATCTTGCCGAGCTCGCCGTTGAAGCGCTCGTACAGGAGCTCGTTCTCCGCCGTGCTCTCTTTGTACAGCTGGTCGATGTGCTTGACCTTGGCCTCGGCCGCCCGGAGCGTGCCCTCGAGGTCGTGCCGCAGCTGCTCCTGGCGCTCCGTGAGCTGCGCCACGAGCGCTGGCACCCGCTCCTCGAGCGCCGCCACGCTCGCCGAGAGCTTCTGGATGTCGACCGTCGGACTGCGCGGTAGGGTCGAGTTCACTCTCGCCATGTCCTCTGCGATTTTCGAGAGCTCCGACTGCAGGCTGGCGTCTACGTCCTCAACAGCCTTCTTTTCGACTTGGAGGCGCTCACGAAGCTTCTGCGGAGATTGTAGACGCAGTCGATTGGGTGATTTCGGCGGAGATCTATTACCGGCGCTCGATGAAGGCCGCATAGGTGGTTTGGGTACTTCAGAGTCAAGACTTCGGGCGGCTTTTAGAGTGGGAATGTTAGTTGACGACAGCGTCTTGCCATGCCCTCGATGTAGTGGCGGTGTATTCGCCCATACTACCGATTTGAACAGGTCGTCGGTGTTTTGTCTTGGGGGTGGTGGCATACGAAGGCTCCCGGAAGTTGGGGTGGCCGGAAGTTTCGGTGGGGATTGAATTGGAGACCCCGAATTGAACTTCTCCGACGTTTCCCTCATATGAGAGAGTGGCTGTAGCGGAGGCTCCCCGTTGTCTTCAAGACTCGCTGCTTCCATTAGACCATGGAGGTCGTGGAGGTCGGATAGTGAGCTGCGACGTTTCCTCCTCGGTGTCGCGGGCCTTCCGTCCTCGGTCTCTGGTTCTCCTATAGTCTCAAGCCTGTAGGAGCTGGGCGGACGCGAGGGCGAGGCGGGATCGTCGAACGCGCCGGCGATGGGGGGTCTATCTCGGGAACCAGGACGCCTATATTTGGCAGTACCCGCGTCAATCGACTTCGCCCTCCCCGTCAAGGTGCCCGGGGGATCGTTCGTGGGAGTATGCCTGCCTTGCTTGCTCAAGGTTCTCCAAACCGACGGACGGGAGTCGGCGTCACTTTTACTGTGTTGGTGGCGCAAGAGATTGTCGAAACCGAGTTTTCTCCTTAGGGAAGATGTGTTAGACGTTAATGATCCATTATGCGACCTCCCACTACGGATAGTTGAGTTCATTGATTCATAGGCGGAGCTGCCTTGACCAAGGCTGGCGCTAAACTCGCTCGCTCTGTCATCGAATATGCGATCACAGTCTTCAACGAGCTTATCCAGTAGATTGATGTAGTTATGAGCGGAGCCATCGTCGACGAGAAGTTCGGCAAATGCAGCCGTGAGAGCGCCCCTATCTCCATCGTCCCCACAACCGTCGAGTAGGTCCGCCAACAACTTCACAAGCGCGGCGAAAGCCCTCCGATTCTGCGGCGCCATATCCGAGAACAAGAAGTTCACAAAGTCTGCGAAGTCGCCCGGCACCCGCTTGGCCAATCTCTCCTGAAGTGCATCAAGAGCCTTGATTGTCATGATGGGTCCCATCTGTTCTCTCCAGGCGATACGGATGAACTTTTCGAATGCCGTGAAGACCACATCAGCGGTCATATCGCAGGAAAGTTCGATATCGAAGGGACTTTCGATGAGCTTGTTGTAGAGGTCATTGACCGAAAGCTCATCGACCGCGGATCTGTTGAGTAGTGTCCGACCAATAAAATTTCCTTTGCGTGCTTGGAGACTAGCCACGTAGCCCGTAAAGGTCTGTTCGAGTCGAACCAACGGGTTATTTGGGAGTTCATCGTCGGTGCCCATCCGAATTCCCTCTCTGCTTCTCGTTGAACTACATATTGAGCTTGCATCCCTATCCCTCATGCTGTTATTTCGGCTAAGCTGTGGGCTAAGCTGGGGTGCAGGTAAGAGAGCGGCCGGGTCTGCCGATTGGCTCCGGTGATGCTTCGGGGGGTTGGAAAGGTCTAAAGCGCTGCCGCCACCTTCGCCTTTTCCAAGGAAGCTGGAGAGATACTTGACAGGCGAGCTCGCTAGGAATGACCTGGACTTTTCCACCCTGTTAGAGACGCTAAGCCCTCGAAGGATTTTGGTGTTGAACGACGCTAATGCCGCAGTGACAGCTGGGTTTGAGATATCGAACTGGGTACTAAGTAGTTGAATGACTATTGAGCATGTTAGCGGGCTCGCGGGGATACGGAATTATAGTGACACCTACTCCTCCTAGCAAGGGTCGGTAGGAAATCCTCTAAGGCGATCTCATCAGTCGACTTCTTGCCAGATAACCCTATGGTGATAACCACGACTTTTCTCATGTCTAGAGTCTGCACATCGGAGCAGATCTCGATACCGTAATGACCCACCGGGGATCCCTTCGTGCCTCTCTCATGATCGACCACGATACGGATAGGCGCGGGCTCCCTGCGTCCTTCTATAAGCTGATCAACACCCTCTTGGAACACAGCCGCGTATAGACCTAGTCCGGTATCGGGCATCCGTACTGAGCGCAACGTCCAGGAAGGATCCTCGCGTTCTCGCTCGGAGAATCTGCCTTCGACTCTTGCCTTGACCACGTCCTCACTCCATTTCGCAGCCTTCCCCTCATACGATTCCTGCAGTATGAAGTAGCGCAACGTCTTCGCGGTACTCGTAACATAATGCCCTGCATGAGCGCCTTTCATTTCCTTCGACGAAGTCATCCAAATGGCACGGCCGTCGGAAGATTCCGTGAACCGGACATGGGCAAGCTCGTGCCAACCCGCGAAGGCTAGCTCGTAGGACCCTGGACCCCCTGCTGCATTTGTCATGGAAGCCAATAAGCCTGCAGGCGACGGTTTATCGATTTCACGTAATAGGTCACGCGACGTAATGTTGGCACCATATACCTTCTTGACGATGACGATGCAGTCAGAGAACAACAGGAAAATCCCAGCGTTATCATCCAAATCTGCGTCGGCTGTTCCGCCGAGATAGTAGGGAGCCGGGACTTCCCAAAAATCCGCAGCGACTGTCAACCGCCCCTGCGGTTGGAGATCGGTGGGCCAATTCTCTATCATGTTTCGTAAGCGCGAGCTGACGTGGGGCTTATCCGACAGAGGATCGTCCATGGAGCATATATTGGCGATGATATCCCGAGCCTTGAGCATGGGCTGGAGTGCTGGATGAGTAATGGGTAGACAGCCGACAATCTGGTCGATTATTAAGCTGTATCTTGGCAATCTCTGCACAGGCTCGATCACAATCGAGCGAAGATGCTGTTCTCCCGTGGCGGCGACGCGGTGCGAAAAGCTAGACTGGCGATCTATGAACGAGGTAATCAACTGGGGGAAGTTCTGGCTGGCGCGTATATAGGCCTGATAGCAGTCGGTAAACTTAGGGAACCAGTCGAGCATGACTTTCGCCATTGCTACTGCCCCGCTTGCATCTTTAGTCCTACCCATCGAACTCGTCGATACCCCTATTCTCGATGAAGCTGTATCCGCATCCATATCTCTCAGGGCACCTTCCTCGGTCTCGTCCATTACCTTCCGAAGATCCTCGACGAACGCCGAGTTTATCTCGAGCATCTGCTCAGAAGCGTGGGGAAACAGTTTGTCGACGTCCTCTTCCGATGGGCTGACGCTACCGGCTTCTCGTTCCTTGGCCTTTTCCCTGTATTCAGGGGCGACGTGCTTCACTAACTCGTTTAGTTTCAGCACGTAGCGCTCCTCCGTATCTACCAGTTCTGCCATCTTGTGTCGCAACTCGATTTTCTGCCCTTTAGAGAAGGACCTGGTCCTATTTAAAGTGCTAGGCTTCGAGGGAGCACGTTTTAACCTGGAAGTCGGGAGAAACATGGGCTCGCCGAACAGTTTGACGAGCGGGGTGTACATGCCGTATTGGCGCAACGTCGGGTCCATGATATCGTCTTCATCTTCTGGAAGGTCTTCTAGGTCGGTGGGCTGCAACGGAACGATAGAACCGGGAGGTAGAACCAGGTCGATGTCAACATTGCTGATATGCTGGGTCTGTAAAGCGACAAGGATCTTTTCAAGCATCTCGGCCGTATTCTCGGCCCTGACCATTGACTTGGCGACATCGGCGGCATGCTGTTCGCTAAAGAGCTTGGGCCACGAACCTGGTCCTCGTCGGCTACGCGTGGTAGGATACTGTTGTTTTATAAAGATCTTAGCAGCGTCGGATAGCTCGGAGAAGTACTTGAACAATCCGAAAGCAAGCGCTCGATAGATCTCGTCGCCTTGGAACTCGCGCGGCAAGTGGCTGACGACATTGTAAAAGGGGGAATTGGGAGATATCGTGAGGCGTGGAAAGGACCGGAAACCGCCAGGGCTGTACACATGCACCTGTACTCGGGAGCTGTTGAAGGTATAATTGGCAGTCGTGGAGGGGCCATGGAAGATCAGCACCGGCAGATGGCCAAGAAGAGGATCGGTAGTTTGATAAAGAGTGACATGGTCTGGCGACAAGGCCAGCTCCTCGGTAACGCGAACCATGGCCGCTTCAGCGGGCCCTTCTCATGGTGCACTTGGGCTTGGGGGAGGCTGTTCGTTCGGATGGAAACGAGGGGGATAGGTACGATTGGGGGGGGGAGTCGTAACCGCGTAACGTAACGTCGAGGAATTAACAAAAGCGACTCAAATAGAAACTTCGCATCGAATGCTGATAAGTCAGCATAAATCTGCAGGTCAGAAACTCGCTTTCCCCTCCTTGCGTAGACTAGTAGGTAAACAAGCGCGCCCAAGACGAAGGGGGGAAACCCTGCGCGAGCCGTGATTGTTTACTTTCTTGGTGAAACCGGGAATCCTGCCACCACGAATTGTCCGTGGCGGGGAGGTACACGAAACGGAAATTGATAGCCTCTCGGAAGCAGCTGAAAAGAAAAAAAAAGAATAGAAATTGTCAATACTGCTGCAATCAAGACTGCAAAGAAGACAATAAGAAAGCAACCGAATATCGGAAAAAGGAAAACGAAGCCTAATAATTCCAAAATGGACGTCGATGCGATGTTGACTCGGGTAATCTTTTGCTGACCGATATTCAAGAAAGGTCGGATAACAAACATGGTGGCCCGAGTAGGACACTCCACTCCACCTTGACTGCACCTTCACCTCACCTTCACCTCACCTAGCCCACAATAATATGATATGCATCGGCCAGAGTTCCGGGCCCCGATAATTTTAAAGCCACGGAACCGGTTTACACGCAGGGTGGGGCCCCTGCCATCCGAGTCGCAATTTAGGTAAGTTACATGTATTTAACGAATCAACATTATATCCTTTAAAGTTCTCTATTTAAATATCCTCCAACCAATGCTATTCTCTCGCCTGGATCAGGGCAACACAGTCATGTCTACTCAGAGTGATGCGGGTATCCCGTTGCTGCACGCACCAGATGGAAAGGGTTACAAGCTATTAGAGCTGCCACCAGAATTGCTTGCGCTCTTAGAATCGGACAACCCTCCTGTGTAGGTCTCACCCGCTAGACTTGCTATCTCGCGGGACCCCAATTAATCTTTCCAGGTTGACCCTCGAGTCGTCAACAAATTCGGCCGTTCTCAAGAGCGGCTCTCAATCATGGGGGCTCCGTCAGAAGAACACCTCTAACGCCTTAATGCTACTTCGACCTTCTAAAACCCCAACCTCCTCCACAGAGATACCCGAGGCTGGGCTCAAGGCAATTGCCACTATACACGACACCGTTGAACTCGTGCCCGAAACCAGCGCGGCAGCTCCGCCGGTGGCGAGGGGAAAGTGGCATGAGAAGTTCGCGCGGGGGAGATAGAAGAGAAATATCTTCCCGCGCTCAAAATATCGACCAGCCAGGCGAGTCAGTTATTGAGCCATCCAAAATCCCCCCTCGTGTTGGACTCGATCCAAAAGCAATCAGAGACGGCACGACTATATTGCTAAACCACAATAACCAAACGACCTGTACACGATTTCGCATATTGATGCGAAGAGACCCTCCCGACGCTGAAGCAATATACAATACGATTAAAATTTGGTAGTGCGCTATGTAAACGATATTTTTGATGGTATGCGCCTCAAAATCCTTTGAGGACACCTTAATATTTACCCACCCAAGACCCATCCTTAGGGAACTCCGGAGCTTGGCCCTCGGAGCCGTCCCACCCGACGGCCATGTAGCCAATGGCGTAGAGGAAGCTAGCCGCGCCGGGGAATTACGGCGGCGGTGAAGGACCCGCGGAATCAGTCGGTCAGGATAATACTCGAAACGGCGGAGTAGCAAAGGCGACCGAGCACTTACTGGGACCAGATCGGTAAGCGCAACCGGCATCGTCGAACGTCCAGTACTCGTAATTCATCAGGTGGCCGACCCGCGCGGCGTTGGTGGCTAGGACGGGTCGCGCCCATCCCCGCATTAGCTCGTCCTTGTACGCTCCTACATCTCGTCGGACGCCTTGAAGCCGACCTCCGGATCAACCTGCAGCACCGGAGAAACAGTATGTCTCGCATTCGCGAAATCATCTGATCAGAAAGAAACAGTGCACACATGACAAGGGAAGCCCTTGGGCTAGTAAAGAGGCTGCTCACCGCTGGCGTGTCGGGCAAATACCTTAGAGCGTGTTGACGCTCCGTGGGTCTTTCCTGAGTTTCTTCTCCTCCCATCAGGAGCTGTTCAGGCCCTCCCAGGGCATGTACATGTCGTCGCCCTGGGGTGGGGGCGACAGGTTCTCCGCAACCATGGTCCGCTTCTGGTGGACGGGCTGGCCCAGCAGCCGCTTGAGCTCGGCGTCAGTGTCGAGCCTCTATCGCCAGTGCGCGATCTCGTACGCCAGGTTCTTGGTGTGCAGCGGGTCAGAGTTCTCCGTCACACCCTTGGTCGGCGGGCCGAGGTCGTAGTCACCCATCGTCTCGTTCTAACATGGGAACGACGCCGTGTAGTCCGCCGTCGCCGTCAGCACCCGGTCCTACCCCTCCAGGGTCTCCCGCGTCGGCGACGCCTGGACGCCAGCTTAGCCAGGTAGGTTGGGTAGGGCTGCTGCCACATCAAGTAAGCGCGCGTCTAGCCCGGTGCGATGCCGCCCGTGCTGAATTCTGGCATCTTCGGCCACCTGAAGGACGTTCCAGTAAAGGAGCAGTCTAGATAAAGTCCACTGATTGGGAAGTATCATACGCACGTTCGGCCTCCCTCACACGTTCTGCCTCCTTACCACGGTGGCCGGTATCAGCGTCTCATAGACCGCAAGGGAGATGTTATCGGAGTAATACTAACGGCTCCAAGACGACCAGTGCACGCAATGCCAGACGCCCATCTCTAGGTGGAACTTCCCCCACCGCCCGTTGTAGGCGAGACCGCTTTCTTGAGGCGACTGTCCGGTAGCGGCACTGTTGAAGTGCATGTGGTATTGCGTCAGAATGATGCGTCTCTGGAGTTCGGCTGCGGCGGGGTTCGACGATTCTGTCAGGTTGACGAAACCGCCCTTGTTTCAGTACTGGTTCCAGCCGGCGGTGTTATGTTTGCGAATAGTAAACGGCAGGGCCGGAGTTTCCTGGTCAAGTGAGAAGTGGGCAGTGAAAGACATCTTCGCCCGTCGACCATATTGGCGAGCTTCGGGCGCGGAAAGCGTGTAGCGACGCGTCGTCACTCTGCTCGAACCTTGGGGTTCGTTCCGCTTGAGTTATAGGGGCCAGGCGCACGGCCATCGGAGGTTGACGAAGTACGTCGTCTCGTCCATCTCGTGGTATATGCGGGCCGTCCCGTGCCGAAGCTCTTCGGCTTCAGCCACGAGAGTATGGTTAAGCGGGAACTCGTACGTCCCCGTATAGCTCTCGAAGTCGGAAGATTTCGGTAACGTTGTGCTTGGGCGGGTACGGGAAATCGAGTTCGACTTCTAGGTCCCCCAAACAGATGAGCTCGGTCTCGATATTGAAAGTGACGGCGTCGGGATCGAAATCCCCCTGCGTGAGCACCTTGAGATCTTGTCCGTCAACCTTGTCAGTCGACGTTATCACCTCGTTCCAGATATCTCGTTCCTACCGCGGTTCCGTTAGGGACCTAGCAGGGGTTTCGCCCTTGTATCTGAGCCCGATACAGCCTAGGTTATGCGATTAGGGTTCGCGCTCAGTCACTTCGATATCTCAGGCAATTCCGGATACTCGAGATCATAGGTAATGTTCCGGCTGTGCGTCTCCACCTTGCACACCTTGATAGTCGCTGGGTTCCACCCTGTAAAGTCATACAGTCAGTCATGCCCGCATATATTTGTTTGGCAATGTGGCGCGCCCCCGTTTTCTGGCAGGGAGTCGTTGTGTTAGCCCCAGCCTGGGAGAGTGTTGAACGGTATGATGGTTTGCATGCCCGCCTCGTCGATACTTAAGGCGAAGTCGCCGTGCCGACCTGGACGGGAGTGGTTATGTTGCCCACTATCTCCAGGAGGCTGGAGCGGACGACGGTGTGTTTCGAAGCGATTGCGTGACTACCATTTCGTTAGTCCAGGGTCAGAAGAGCTATACTCATAGCTTTTCACCGATCGATCTTTGCCGCCGCCAACGCCGGTAGCAGCAAAAGCAACGAGACGCGCGACATGGAGACTCCCCGAGGCTGGTTTCGAGGTCTTTAGCACCTGCGCATGATGCTCTGCGTTCTCCGTTCATCATGATCGACTTCGCGTTATGTTTATATATGCTGTCGAGACGGCGCTTTCAGCGGTAAAAGAGTTCCCGGACTATTCGTTTTCCAGGTCCTTAATATCGGGTCCACAAAGCAGACTGGGAACGAACCGACTGGTCGAGGCAGCCCTAAGCCTGAACGCCATGGGGATGCCACAGGACCTTGAGGCTGCGAAAGTATGGAGACCGTGGGGTTGATCGTGGGTCTTCACTCCCGAAGCCCCTCGCCCTACACCGGATCGGGTCTGAACCCGCCTAGTATACAGGGCTGTTAGTGTAGGTCATTGGGGAGATTGCGAGACTCGCTGTCTTCGCAGTCGGTTGCACCGAGCAGGGTCAAACCAAACTATCGGCTCCTTGATCAGGAGACGGCCTACGTCTGTTTAGTCTCTAGATTCGTTCGATCACATGACGCAATCGACTTATGATCCGGATGTGAACCACGAGCTTTCTTTCATCACTCTGAGCAAGGTATCTGCCTATGAGCTCTCTCTAGAGCTGCACATTAACGAAAGAGAGGGATCTCTTAGACAATCTAATTATGATGAAATTGTTAAATTTAAGCGCAAGCCAACCCCTGAGCTCCAGTTCAGACGCACTGTATGGTTACTTCCTCCAAAGCACCTGCCAACTATTATAACGAAGTTGACAACAGCAAAGCTTGAAAAATGTCTAGAACATTACTTGGACATGGCGATCTATGTTACGGTACTAGAGCTCGTGACTAGATGAAAAAAAAAAAAAAAAAAAAAAAAAAAAAAATTGGCATAACTACGCTCTTACATTGAAAGATGGTTACAGCGTTATACATGTGTATAGCTATAATAACGCTGGTCAACATCACTGGTTAGTAGCTGCCTCCATTAAGATCAGCTACGCTCGGTTGAGAATGCCCATCAGCAGAACCTGTCGAGCTACTCTTGTCGGACTCTGAAGATAAGGGGCACGTCTCTCTGCTCTGGCCTCGGTACTACCCGTGTTACCGCGTGACACGACGGGGAGGTGGCGGAGTCCTGTGTCACCAACAAAAAGATACTGAAAGAGACGGTAGATTGAAAGGGGATGATAGGAAGAAGAATGGAACCGGCTAGGGGACGGCCTATATTTATCTGCTTTCAAAGTAGATGCCTGGAGCAGAGCGTTACTAACCGACCTTTGTCCTTCAATTTCCAGGAAGGGAGGACAGTACCTGAGATCAACTGAGCAAGGGAGTCGTCAGGGTATGGTCAGATAGTCCGATAGAAATCGAACGGAGAGTTCGACTTAACTTCTGTTAGCCCGAGTGCTAAAAGGGGTATCAATGTCCTGAACTGTGCTGTGCTTATTAAAGAGATTCCCCGAGCGACTCCAGGGGTTTCAGCTGAGACCGTCATATAGAATTAGGCGGCACTATAACGGCTGATCTTATATTCTTTAGAAGTTTGTTGCCTGGACAGGATCCACGGCTGCCTACCGTTAGTCATGCTGTGGTTTTTTAGCGAGTAGTAATTCCCTTCCTTCCTCTTACAAGCCTCGGTTGGCTTGACTTCCGGTTAAGACGTTGAAGCCCCGGTGCTCTGTATACCCCCACTCTGAAGAATATCAAATTCGAGCCGTCTGCCCCAAGCGAATCGCTGGCAAATCCGGAAGCATCGACATGCTGGCTTAGAAAATTCTGGGGGTGAATAATCTATTTGATCTGGACTCTCTTGGAAACGTTGAATTAGAGCAGCCTTGAACTTGGCAAACACACGTAGTGGGTAACTACTACTTCGCTAGCGGAAACAACAACAGGGTCGCCATTTAAACTGACCGGATGAAATGCCCAGAGCTGGAAAACTAATGTCTGCCGTGTTAGTATATGATCTAGGTAAAGGGGTGAGGGTCTTACCTGATTACATCTGCCTGTATACTCCACTCCATACACATATCGAAAATGAGGTGATATACAGATCTGATGGCTAGCCACCAGAATTCGGTCAGGGCGCTTAGTGCTTCGTATGCCCCAGATGCAGTGCTATGAAGCTGTGTAATACATTGTTCATGGTTGGGACCTTAGATCTTGTGGGCTCCTGAGATCCTAAAGTAGTAAGTAATGTGGTTCCATCCTTGGGCGGCCCTTCTCCCGCCTCGCCTCATTTTCCACAAAGAGATGCGCCGTTCAATAAGAGTACTCTAAATCGTTGTCCTTGCATAGTTTTCTTATTAGGAAGCCTAAGTTGATAAGGTTGTAGTTTCATGGACATGAATTGAAAAGACTTCGTACCTATGGGGAATAGCCATTGTAGAAAATACTAGCTTGCTGTGGATCTATTTTAGTCTAGCGCTAACGGTAGGGGTTTAGGCATCGGAGCGCGGGGTCAAGCTGTACCTAAATCTGACGTTCCAGCTAATTTACTGCAACTGGAGCTTAAGATACCTAAAATGAGCAACGCTCGTGACTTCGCTGTCTATGCACGCTCAATATATACCGATCCATAAGATGAACTGCCTAGATGACGAATCTATCTGTATCTCGTACAAGCTATGATAACTGCATGTGGTATTTCATGTTGGATCTCTTCGCTTTTGCAATGTCTGCCGTTTTGGTTGGGCGGATACTACCTCCATTCGCAAGCCGACGAGACCTGCAAGCACTTCCAAGGTTGGCTTGGTGCACTCGATAACCTTTCCACACGTCTAGATAACTGCATGGTGTGTGCATATGGACATTGTGCACCTGTCTGTGTATATCTACCTATATAGTACGGTACATGTAAGTTACATGATGTAGCATATACACGCCTGACATCGAGGCAGCCTTGGTGACACAGGAGTGCAGATACCATTACCCCGCATGCATCTTTCATTAAGTATTGAACGGCACCAGCCTACATGCGATCACGACCCCTGTCTGCCAATGTGCCTGTGAGTGGCCTCATTACAGCCGCATTCAACCTCACCTCACCTCAAGCGAACCCTAGCCTCGTTATGATCGCAGGCTTATGGACTGCGACATTGTACTCATTTCTTTATGGCCTAACTGAGTGAGTGATATCGTAATCGCCGTGCACCGCAGCACCTGCGACGCTGTCGCACCATCTCTCATTGCGGCAACTTGACTCGGGCTGCAACGAATGTCATCTAGATCTGCCGATCCTGTCTGTCACCTGCCTGGTTGACTTTTGGAGTTGCTAAACCGGTTTGGCTTGATCTGCATTCTGGCCTTCCTGCGTATAAAATTTCTGTAAGTATTCTTTGCTCCCTGTTTCTTCTTGCCATCTATATTATGTATTAAGAGCCGTCGCCCGTATTCTCGTCTTCTGACGGCCCGATGATATTTTGCAACGCAATCGGGTATGCTGCCAGAGTTGATGGCTGAGAGATGCGTCGTGTCACCCCTTGTTGGTTTCGGTAACTCTGCTCATATCTCCCAACATTCAAGCTCTTCAACTGCATGAACCTTCACAACATTATGTCCGGCCTGCCCAATTGGGTTTTACCGGTTTTCTAATGTTTCGGCTCTCCCTGCCTTCCAGTATGACAACTCTAGCCAGGGGGAGTCTAATGTCATGGCCACAGCCGTATGGGTTGAACCCTGCTCACTATCTTCATTCCGATGCACCGGATTAATTTGAAAATAACTTAACCTTCGAAGTCGACACATCCCAAACGGACATCACTACACGCGGCGACACTTCCTAGACCACTTGCCCAGCATAGTTAATCCGCAGCCAATGTCCTTCCCAGCCTTTTGTGATTGGCAAATAAGTGAACAGAAACAAGAGCGCTGGTGTTTAGTGCCGCTCAATATTTACTTGGCTAGAGCTCCTTGCCTCAGGGCCACCTGCACCTGGTGTTCCGCTCTTGCCCGTGGTGTCTCTTTCCTACCTTGAAGCCTTTAGTAACCAAGGGAGTTCCTCTTATCATTCCACTAATGTATTACAAGCGACAACAGATCTGGTCCAAACTCCGGGCAATCAAGGAAAGGATTCACCTGAGGCTTTCCAATGGACTCCGGCACCACCCAGGTGACTGCCCTCATTTATCTTCAGTCACCATGCTCCCCCCATGTTTTACTGACATCTCATAGTAGAACTACCCCGCCCTTCGTCCAAACCGACACAACAGTCTCGGCAGATAACCATGGATGAACTCAACGTGATCGATCTGCTGGATGAGTTAGAGGCGCCTGGGGTCTCTTGCAAAGATTCAGTGCTTACTGTCTTCCCTGACATTTGTCCGAACTACCTGGACGACTTAGCCTCTCAACATGGCCATGACCCCGATTCCATTATTTGCACCATCCTGAATCAACAAGAGAGAGGCGAGAAATACCCGACACGACATCCGGATAACCCTCTGAAGCGAAAGAGGGGGTTGGATGACGATGTCAGCGATGTAGTCAGTGATGATGACGCCACCAACACGAAAGAGCCTCGGACCGCAAGCGCTGTAAGATCTCAGATCGCGAAACCGGAGTACACCCCAAATTTCTCCAACAAAAGGTATCGCGAGATGGCCAAGTCTCTATTATGCCAAGATTTCCCTAGGGCGCCGACCAGGTCGGTCTGGAGCATTCTCTCAGCCAAACGCTCCCTCTTCGATGCCTACATGCATATGGATGAAGTAACTCGCAATTGGGACAATCAAAACCCCCCGTGGCAACCTAAGAAAGCCCCAACGAAATCTATGAATGCTTACACCCCAGAAAGCTTTTCTAGCTTCGATTACAGCTCGTATCCTGCTGAGGAGAAAGCAGCGCTTGACGAGCTCCGTGCAGCTAGAGAGCTACGCGCCCACAAAGATACCAAGGCCGTTGTCGAGGCAGAGGAGCAGGCGAACTTTGCCAGGGCACAGCTGAGTGGACAAACTGCCGAATGCGGCTGTTGCTATGACGAGCAAGCACTTAACCGGATGGCTCAGTGTGATGGCGAAATGGTCCATTTCTTCTGTGGGAGTTGCATAAAGCAACAGGCTGAGACCCAGGTTGGCTACTCCAAGTACGAGCTGAAGTGTATGTCCCTGGACGGGTGTTCTGGAGGGTTTTCCTACACTCAGAGGAAGCGGTTTCTGGACAAAGCTCTGCGTACAGCCCTGGACCGGATTGAACAGGAGGCAGTGTTGAGGGAGGCTGGTATTGAGAGTCTGGAGACTTGCCCTTTTTGTCCATACGCTGCAGAGTATCCCCCTGTCGACGAAGACAAGGAGTTCCGTTGCGAGATGCCTCGCTGTAGGAAGGTCAGCTGTCGTCTTTGTCGCAAAGAAACCCATATCCCGAAGAGCTGTGCTGAAGCGGCGCGAGAAGAAGGGCTGACAGCTCGGCGAGAGATCGAGGAGGCCATGAGCGAGGCTCTTATCCGTAAATGCAACAAATGTGAGCGCGTCGCTAATCGATAAACAGGTTTCGGTTTTGTTCCTGGACGCTAACTGCTGAATACCAGGTCGAAACCCATTTGTGAAGGAGGATGGTTGCAACAAGATCACCTGTACTCGATGCCGTACCATTCAGTGTTACATCTGCCGTGAAACGGTTAAGGACTATAGCCACTTCAACGACACATCAAGAGGTGGTAAGAATGGCCAGTGTCCTCTCTTTGATTCCACCGAACAGCGCCATCGCGATGAGGTTCAACGGGCCGAGGAGGCGGCCCGGCAGAAGGTGACTCAGGAGAGGCCCGATGTGGTAATTACCCCATGAGCAATGTCGACTCGACCGAACCTTGCTCTCGTCCCCTGTAAGTTATGGTTCGCTGACTTGTAATCTTTCCTAATTAGGACGGCGAAGCCTTGCAGTTTAACTTGTCCAAGGAGGTCGAAAATGATGAGAAACGACGTACAGGGAAAGACCCTGGCCACCAGCAGAGAGTAAATCAGGTTCAGGCCGGAGGAGTCGCGCGCCCCATCGCTCTACAAGCAGCTGTGCAACAATACCACCAACAAGCCCGGCCTGCCCCCGCACCAGCTCCGATGCCCCATCGTCGAGTCCCAGGACGGGCCCCTCCTGGGCCAGCCCCATACGCTGCACGGTTGGATATTCCCCAGCCTCCAAATCGTGAGGGCCGTCGCAGATTCCCAGTCTAAGACGCTTTCGATGCTGATGTAATAAAGTGCTAGCTCCGTCGCCAATTATACCTTTGCCCTACGCGGAGCGTCATCCTCCCGCTGCGGGCCCGGCTCTTCCTAGATTCTTGGTAGATCCTCCCGCCGTGCCCGCAGGACTATTTGCCGGAGGACCAGTTCACCAGCCAATGGGAGACCGCGATTTAGGCCGGTCAAATCCACAAGTTCGACCCCACCATCCGCATAACCCACAGTTGGAGGAATGGCCCTTAATGTTTGATCTGAACGCGGCTATGTTGGAAGAATTGCTACAAGCGGATGACCAGGTATGGCAACCAGTTCAGTTTCAACCTTTTCGGAACGGACCTCACTGGGAACCATATTATCAGCAACACCGGATGCAGTACATGAGGAATTACGACATGGAGGCTAACAGAAACCAGGAGCAACCGTATTGGGATCCCTCCGACTTCATGGGCGACCCAGTTCTTGCTCCGCCTCTGGTCCCGGCCGTGGCGGCGCGAAATCACCATAACCTAAATCAAGGCGCGAATTCACCACATGGTCAAGCACCAGCAGCATCTTAAGCATCATCCTTGCCCGCGAAGAAGGCAAAGCAGAACAGACCGTCGTGAGTGCCTCCCGCGGTCGTCCTATAGTTCGCCGGCGCCTTTCCTATGTTGTAACAAAGAAGGACAGAAGGCCAGAAGGCCGGAAGGCCGTCATTCTTTCCGCCTTGGAATTGGACGGTTGTTGAAGGAGCCTACATCGGAAACTATACTATACAAAGTGATCGTGATAGCATTGGTCGGCGTTGGGGGTCGCCCATAATGATATTAGTCTTTCTTCCCACCACCCTCTTAACTGGCTTGGTAGTGGACAACGACGTGACATGTCGAGCATGTGCTACAGGGATATCTGTATGATCAAGAAGTCTTGTTGCCACGCTTTCCGTTCGGAATGCTTTTGACGTTGACGTGTCCCGTTCACTCTCTATATTCACTCTGCAACAATCATTGGCTAAGTGTAGAAGAATGTTGCAGGGAGTCACGTTGCTTCCACTTGTCCGAAGCCCATGCATATACCTCCTTTCCCCATTCCCCACACAATCGACCTCGACCATGCGGGCGCGCGCCCCCCCTTTTCCCCACCCACTAAATTCGCCAACAACCAAACCCCGCTGGAAGCAAGGAAAGATATGACCGGTTTCGAGCTCCCAACTCAATCAGCACCAGCAGTACTTCTCACTGGCCACCCAGTCAACCTCCCCGACCTCCTCCCCGGCGCCGTACCACATGAGCGAGGGGATGCTGTCCCCCTGGCGCTCGACCCACTCATGCGGCAGCCCCTCGGCGCCGCAGCGCGCCAGCAGACCGCGCACCAGCGGCGTCGGGTTCCAGAGGTCGACCCTGCCGAGCCCCCAGGCCGCCGCCTCGGCGCGCGCCGCGTCCACGACGGCCCGGAACGCCGCCGTCAGCTCCTCCTTCTCTTCCTCCTTCACGTCGCCCGCGCCGCCCCCCCGTCCCTCCAGCGGCGCGTCCTCGTCGTACCCCTCCACGACCAGCCGCAGTATGTACAGCGTGTTCTTGCGGCGCGCCGCCTCCGCCTCGTCGCCGTCGTCGTCCTTGCTCGGAGGCGCCGTCGCGTAGTTCCTCGCCCAGACGGCCCAGACGCGGCACCGGCCCCCGCTCCGCCCCGCGGCGATGCCCTTGGCCGCCGTCTCCGCCGCCCACGCCGAGGGGTCCGCCGATCCCCCGTACACGAGCGACGCGATGCACGACTCCCGGAACAGGTGCCAGCGCAGCGCGTCGTGGTCCGGCGCGAACGCGAAGGCGGGGCGCCGCGTCCGCGCCGCCGTGCGCGCGAGCCGGCGCCGCAGGAGCGATTCGTCGAGGGAGGCGAAGGAGGCGAGGTTCTCGTAGGTTATGGGCTCGAGCGGGACCTGGGCGCGGTCGCCGGACGTGGACGTAGATGTAGATGTAGATGACGAGGGGGGGAACGACACGTGCACGCTCGGGAACGGCACCCAGCCCTTCTTGGCGTAGAAGACCTTCCCGATGTCCGACCAGAGCGCGGAGCACACCGCATCTTCCTCCCTCTCTCCGTCTCCGTCGGCCCCGCTGGCCGGCGCTTCTAGCTTGGGCCGCGTCCGCAACGTCTCGCCTAGCTCCCGCAGCATCCGCGCCGCGTAAGACCGCCCCCGGAACTCCTGGTAGGTGTACACGGACCCGATGCCGTAGCCGGTGGCCTCTTCGACCACGGCGCCGTCGCCTCCCCCTGCGGCCCCTGGCCCGGGCCTGGCGACCAGCACGCGCTTGCGGATGGTCTCGCAGGACGCGAGGACCGGGCGCTGCTGCTGCTGCTGCTGCTGCTTCGGGTCCGACTCCGCGGACGTGGCAGTACTCAGGATCCAGTGCGTTATGCCGCCGTCCCGGGCCAGCGGGATGGTGGTCAGGTAGGGCTCTCGCTCGAGGTACTTCTCGAGGCCGAGGGGCCCGCCCCACTCGCGGTGGTTGCGCGTCCAGGTGCGGCGCCTCTCCTCGTCCGTCGGGTGCGTGAGGACGAGGGCCTCGGAGGAGGCGTCCGGGAGGAGCCCCGGCTCCGGGGCCTTGCTGGTGTCGTCGATTTGGGATCCCATCCTGGTTGAGTGGCTAATGCTATGCAGTCGACAGAATATATGCTCCGGTATTTTTTCTTTTTTTAACTTTTTGAGTCGCGAGAGGGATGAGCGAGAGACGAGCCTCGGCCTGTGCCACTAACAGATCGCAAAGTGCCGAGATATCTGAGACTTGGCTTGGCTTGGTGATCGGGGCGTCTGTCCTTGTTGCGGTGTAAGTGACGGCGGGGGACGATCCGCGTCAAGAGATGTAACTTCGTGCTTTTACGAAAGACGGGGGCAACAGGCCTTTCAGTGGAATGCAGGGGGGCAGAATCGAGCTTAGTAAGATGCTCTGGCCCTACTTTACCCTGTACGAAGGAACCTGTCTGAGCGACGATGACGGCTGGTATAAAGAAACGGGTACATTTCGAATGGAAAGGCCTGACAATATCCAACGTGCTTCCGTATATATAGTCATGGTGTCAGCAGCAGCTAGCTTATGCGGTTGCTTTATGGGCCTAGTGGGTCTTATATAGAGCACAGTAAGAATGGGGTTCCGTGAAGCAAGTAGCGAAGCTCGTTCCGCACTTGAACTCCGATCGGCCGGCAACCTAGTCTAAAAATCGTTTAGTCAATCCTCAGATGCTCATTGGAGGAACAGGGTCACGGGGATCGAATTAACGTCGAACAACATCAAAAGGGAACGTCATCAGCTCACTCCACGCCAGGCACCTAACGTTAAGGGATAAGGGCCCCTCTACTATTCAAGGAGCTGTAAGCAGGAGCGCAGCGTTGGAATGTGATAATACACTGACTTTTGTTTATTGTGGTGACATTGTGGGGCTGGGCCGATGCAAACCGCTCCGGATACCAAGAGCTAGCGTGTGCCGCCTTTCCAACACGGAGCTTGCTTCCGCGTGGAGCAAGACCATGCAACTAAATCCTTTCTTGAGAATAGAATGCAATAGGGCGGGCCTTCCCCAGCCCTCGAGATCAAAACTGATGCCTTCATCTAGCACAGTGCCTGCTATTGGACTCCTAGGGCCTGCCCCCACCGCCATCCATGGCTTCCTATCAGTGGCCGTGGCCGTCGTCCTGCTCTCCTCGCTCTTCCGGATCCAGCTTGATCAGGGTATCGATTCTCATGATGCTGATACATGCTTCCACGGCGCTCTTCAGTTGCCGGACCTTGCTCATGCTCGGTTCCAGCACGCCCGCCTTAATCTCATCTACAAGCTTCCCCTTCGACAAGTCGAGACCGTAGTTCTTGTAACCCTTCTTGCGGGCGACCATCTTCTCGTCCTCGTTAGCTTCACCGTCTTGTGTCCTCTGCGATAAGGCGTGGCGTGACCGTAACTGGGCCACAAGCTCGCTCGCATCCTTGGCCGCGTTTACGGCAAGGGTCTTGGGAATGACGAGTAGAGACTGTGCGAACTCGCCGATTGCCAGCTGCTCCCTCGAGCCAACGGTGCCTGCGAACTCCTCCAGGTAAATGTGTAGCGCTGTCTCGACCGCGCCACCGCCAGGAACGATGCTTCCACTCTCGAGAGTGCGCTTGACGGCACATAAGGAGTCGTGGACCGATCGCTCCATCTCGTCGAGTTGGAAATCATTCGGTCCACGTAGAAGGATAGAAGCGGAGGAGTGTGTCTTAGTTCCCTTGATCAGGATGCACTCGTCATCCGAGATGCGCTCTTGGACGACTTCGTCGGCGTGGCCGAGATAGGAGGGCTCGAATTTTTCGTCGCCGTTTAAGTCGGATAATGTGCTAAGGAGGGTAGCACCTGTCGCCTTGGCGATCCGTCTCAGATCCTCCTTCTTGCATCGTCTGACAGCCATAGCACCCCGTTCAACGAAGAGCTTCAGGCACATGTCGTCGATGCCCTTCGTAGTTAATATAACGTTCGCACCGGCCTTCAGTATCATCTCGATCCTTTCAATAACCATTCCGGCCTCCCGCTGGCGGATCTGTTCCAGCTGTTGGGGGTCGTCGACTGTGATCTGCACGCCCAGCTTCATGCGCTCCTTCTGAAAGTTCATGTCTAGAACTGCAATTTTGGCGTCCAATACCCTCGTAGTCATAGCTTGAGACGCGACAGTACAGTTCAGAGCATAACCCTTAACCAGTACGGACTCCGTGACCCCCTTGCCGTGCGCCTTCAGGATGTTGACAGCTTTCACCGGGTACTTGACTTCGCCGCGGTTGTTGGTCATCTTCACAGCCTGCATAGCATCAACGGCCATGTTGGCGAAGAAATCAGAGTCGGCGCCAATGATCTTGCTGGACATGGACGTCTTCGCGATGCTGATGAGCGAATCTCGGCCAAGGTTTTCCACCTTCGTGCTGACGTTCTCGTTCATGTACTTGACAGCTTCCCTCAATGCTAGACGGTAACCTGTAATAATGGTCGTGGGGTGTATCCGGTTCTTCATCAGCTCGTTTGCCCGCCGTAGGAGCTCAGCAGCGATTAAAACAACTGAAGTCGTGCCATCGCCCACCTCCTTGTCTTGTTGGTGTGCAAGGTCGACAAGGATCTTGCCGGCGGGGTGTTCGACATCTAGTAAACTTAGGATAGTTGCGCCATCGTTTGTCACCGTGACATCCTACGCCCCGGAAGTTAATATTCGTCCCCGTGCGCAAGATGCCTTGTAGAACACCTACGCCGATGTCGTCTACCATCATCTTGTCTAGACCGCTCGGCCCAAAAGAGCTCTTGACAACGTTTGCGATAGCTTGCGTAGCGAGAACTAGTAAAACAAAATGTTAGCAAGGTACCGAGTGACCGGATCCGGTCCGTCGTTTCTCACCATTCTGATCCCTAATATCGGCGCCAGAGATCTTTTGGCCGCCGAGGAAAAGAGTCCCGCTTCCGGACTGCTCAAACATGGACGCCATGTTCAAATAACAGTAGCTCCCGGATGAATTTGTGGTAGTTCCTGTTAATCCCGGGTTGTGCAAGATCGGTAATCTCTGTCGGGTTTACGGGTGTAGAAGGAGGCTAGGCTGCTGGTGATATCACTCCTTGGGACAGCTCCAGCCCAAAGTAAAAATTCACTTGATATTTTGGTACAGTAGGCTTTGGGAGCACAGACCAGATTCAGTCGTAGCAGCCGAGTAACAAAAAGCCCTTTATGTGCATTTCCAGCTTGGCTTATGCAATTAAGTACAGCTATCAAGTCAATGAAGCAGTTATCGCGTTAGCCCCTCCTTAGATCCTCAGCACCACAGAGGAGCTGCCCCGCCTTGAGGATTTACTACCGCGCCCGAGCTGCCCGCAAACGTTCGCTGCGATTGCACTGCCAAACTCGTGCCAAGCCTCGCTCTGATTGGTCATAAATAATCGTTCTGATTGGCCAGATAAAAAAATTTAGAAACGTGCCTTTAAAAATGGGTGTTTGATTGGTTAAAAAGTCTACAGTAAAGTGACCAGCTCAGATATGATAGAGGACCGTGCTTCCAGGCTCACCCCAATCAAACTCTATAATCTCAGATTTTTGGACTTCTCTAGTCGCTGAGATTCGCTAAGTATTGTTACGACGTCAAGATTCCTCATGAATTTTGCATTTGATGAAGTCTTTTGGAGACGACCAATTTCTTTTTTAGAACTTTTTCTACCAAATGGAAGGGGCTATTCAAGCAGGGCCGATACCCGTGCTCAACTCCAATTAGATACTGTCCCAACCGCGGGGCCCTAGGAGTGGCCGAGAGAGGAGGGTCCCACAGGCCCATAGTTTCGCGTCAGAGCCAGGTCGAGCACGAATTTCCTCGACTTTGAATTGCATTGGCGTTGTACTACACACCACCTTCACAAATCTGTTGTCAATGGCCGTATTCTAGGCCGTTCACCACGCTTTTCTACCACTCATGTTAGAAGCTACTAATCGAAGCCATGACGGTGGTATGGTGCATTCCGGCCCAGCCACGTTAGTTTGCACAAGTCCGCCGTAGTTCATCTTGCGGTTCGTCGCGCCATTGGTCAAAGCGATGTGGCAGTGTCATATCCTGTGGTATTACTTGCTTGCAAAAGTCTACCATGCCTGATGGCTGCGCCCCGACTCATTCAGCCTGGCACCATAAGGTTCTGTTGAACACCCAAGGTGTAGTCTTTGTTTTACCTTCCAGGCTCGCCAGCATTTTCGAAGCAGCTTCCTTACGATATTCCGGACTTTCATCGACGCTGTGGCAGATTAAAACGTCCTGAGATATTAAGTGATCACCCAATTATCGCCTTTTTTTTCAGTCTGTCAAAAAACCGCAACGTCTAGCCGGCAATCATGGAAGTAGCAGGATTGGGTGTCGGAATTGCAGGGCTTGCTGGCCTGTTCAGTACCTGTCTGGACATCGTCGAACGGGTAGATTCCTACAAGGACTTCGGAGTGGAATCGCGTTTACTCATCTCTCAATTTGAAGCTGACAAGGTTCTTTTCCAAAGATGGGGCCAGAAGGTCGGTATTGAAAAAGGCAGATTGAAAGATGACCACCACAAAGACCTCGACGACCCTACAGTGCGCTCTATAATCGAAAAGATCCTAGAGAGCATCAGAGAGATCGGCGTTGGTGCAGACAGCTGCCTATTAACTCAGCAATCCCTGTCCGGACCAGCAGCCCCAACTAAAAACGATGTTACCCCAAGAATGGTGGCACAATACGAGAAGTTAAAGGGGCCGACCTCGTGGAGGACCGGGATCAGGTGGACTTTGAACAAGAAGAGATCCCGTGCTCTAGCCGAGTCATTTGGGGCTGTCGTTCAGAGACTCTATAGCTTGGTTCCACCTGATGAATCAAGGGGCATAGATCAGGTTTCGAGAGGAAGCGATAGAGACTGGCCGTCTTTCAATGGTGCGTTTCGCCATGATTATCATCGACTCTTCCTAATCAAATCTAGATGGCCACAAAGAGAAGACTTTATGGTCTGCTGATGCGGAACGAATCTTGATTGAGATGGAAAAACAGATAGAGAGTGAGATTCTTTGCTTTCTCCGGAGTGGACGATACTTGTCAAACAGCCTGAGACCACGATATTGAATATCCTCGGATTGCTTCCTGAAAGCGTATATTGATGATGATGATAATAATAGCTAACTGTCTGCGTCAGGGTCTTAAGGAATTAATCCCTTATATTAATTAACTGTCATCCCTGTTCCTTCTAGCCCTTAGCGCGTTATACGGCCCGATTCCTTCCGACCTTAAGCCACTATATCTGACATACCCCCTAGTAAGGCCATCGCAAACCTCGCTGGCGCTCACTATATTGGGATCATTAATAGCTAAGTCCTTTCCGAAGCCGATTTAGATCGCTTTCTGTTAGGAACTCCTGCGTCATTTTACGCTTTATCTGGTTTGCCATAATTTTTTCGCGAAGCTCGTTTTTTTTTCTTGATGGATTTTAATCATTACGTAATTTTTTCCATCCTTAAAAGCTTTACGAATTTCTTATGCGCGTTACCTATAAGCGATTTCGTTAAACCGTTAGCTACCATGCCGTTCGTTTCCTATTACTTAACCCGTACGTTTTTTCGTAAATATTCCTATTTTAATTAGTAGTTATATATCTTAACGTACTTTAGTTTCGTTACCAGCTTTAGGGAGTTTTTTATAAGTAACCTAAAGGTTTGCTTATTATTACAGTTTACTGTAAAAGGGTAATCAAGTTTTAAGGTTAATGCTTTTAGCAGTTAACTTAAAAATGACCCTTTTTTAGCTGTTTGGTTTAAAGTTAATAATTTTGCTTTAGTCGTATTCGTAATAATTATATTTTGCTTATTCGTTTTTTATTTTACGGGTTTTCCGAATAACGAAATTACGAACCTTTAAAAGTTTTTCCGATCGATCGAATTATTAGCGAACGAAGCGTTACTTATATATATTATCGCCTGAACGTTCCCGTTATTTCCGTACCGAATCGAAAAATTACGGGTGTGATATAGGTAACGAATTACTTTATTAACAGCTTCGTGGTAAACGTTTAACGGGTTATGATTAAAACGAGATAATCGCGAGGCGGCGAACGCGATATTAGGGCGTATGGAAATGGCAGCGAAAAGAATCGAGCCGACCTTTTTCTGATATAATTTTCGCTGTTTATTCGTCGCCTTTTTTTCGAACGGAAAAAGTTCGTGCTGGTTTATGGGAATGCGAGGAACTCGTCCTGATATATCGATTTGATATTAAGCTGCCACCTTTTCGATATACGATTTTTGTGATAGCCAAATCGATCGATCGTTTTTTCTTCGCAGGATATGGATTCCTAGGAACTATTTGAGTTCCCTTAGTTCGTTGATTTTGAACCGTTTCTTTAGGTTAATGATCGTTTTCTTTACTTCTTTTTTTTTCTTCCTGTACCTTAATACGATATCGTTTACGAAGAAGAATACCAATATATTACCTTTTATTATTATACAGGGTTTTTGGGGGACCTTTTTAAAGCCCAGGTTTTTAAAGGCGTTTGTAAGCGTTTTTTACTACAGGAAGGGTAACTTCCTTAAGCTATATAAAGTCTTTCGAAGCTTAAGTACTTTCCTTTCCTTCGTAAACCTTGGAGGCATTTTTATAAAGACCTTTTTATCCAGATCGCTGTAAACGAAGGCGTTGATGGCGTTTAGCTGCGTTAGTTCCAGGTCGAACTTAGCAGCTATTGCTAAAATAAACCGTAACGCTATTCTTGCTAACGTCGTTGCTTTCGTAGGTAAGTTTCCAACTTCCTGTTGATTTCCGCATACCATAAGCCTAGCTTTGCACTTTTAAAGCATCCTATGCTTGTCGAACTTGTATATAAATACCCATTTGTAATAAAGCACCTGATGGCCTGTAACTAACTCAGTAATTACCTTTTCCCATGACCTAAAGGAATCGTGCTTTTTAAGGTAAGCTTCCTAAGCCGTACGGAATTGCTGCTTTATCGGATGATTCTCCAGCTTACGTACGTTCCTAGGTAGTTCTGCGAGGTTCCTTCGATGGAAAGAGAACCTTTTTCCAACAGCGAACGTTTCGATTTAAAAGCTGGCGATCTTATAATCGCGGAAGCTGTAGAACCTTTCCTTTTCCTGCAGGATTCGTAAGTTATCTTCATGCCGTAAAGCTTTTTCCAAGTCCTCTTTAACCTGCTGATTAGGCTGTCTAACCGTTAGGCCGACGTAGTTAGCGTATAAGGTCCTTTCTGTTGGTTTAGGTAGCTGTAGGAAGTTATCCCAACCTACTTTTTTAAGGTTTGTTTTATATCTTACGATGATTTCGTCTTGGACGCTTTCTTTTTCCCCTAACTGCTGTTCGTTCGAAAAGGCGTTAGTTTTATTTTCGTTTCTTATAACTTTTATTTTCGAATCGTTTTCTTTAAGGATTACCTTGTTAACTGCTAGTTTTTTAAGTAGCTATACTTTTGCAACTAAGTTTTTAAGGTTTTTAATTATTTCTTCCGAACGCTTTAACGCATTTTTTTTGCTAAAGAACTCCATTTCGTTAAAGATTATATCTTTCGTTATAATTACCTTTCCGAATTTTGGTACCCATACTTTATATATATTCGTAAAGTTATACCTTACGAGATACCCGATATATGCTTTAAGGTCCAGTTTTTGTAACTTGCTTAGTTTGTAATTCGGGTTAAGCTTTAATGCGTAATATCTGCAACTATAGGCCTTAAAATGGGCTAATTAAGGTGTTTTTGGGCCTGATATCCCATCTTTTTTAGCTATATAGATGTATACAGCCTTATATGGAATCTTCCACTTAAAGGTAGCTGTTGGGGTTTTATTATAAAGGTAGGCGGCGTAACTAACGGGCTTTTTTCACAGGTTATACGGCAATTTCGACCCGATCCTTATCGTTCGTACCTTTTCTATTACCACATCCCCCGAACGTTTTATGCCTCCATTTTAAGCGTGCGTATATGGAACAAAGGGTTCGACGAGGATCCCTTTTAAACGCAGCCATTTAACTAATAAGTTACGAACGAGTTCCATATTTCCTCGAATAAATTTTATTCGAAACCTAAAGTAGCTTTTAACCCAACCTATATAATCTTTTAAGATACGTAAATTTTCATCCTTTTTTCCGGCTGTTACGTAAAAATATACTGTTACCTAATATAAAGCTTCGCAGGAAATCGTCAGCACCCGTTTGTATTTACGGGCTTTTTCCGAAAGGTTTTGCCAATTTAAACGTACCCTTAAAAAAGGCGTAGTTATTTTCAAATCTGGCTTTTTCCGCGAAAGGATTTCCTTTATTTTCGCTAAGGCATACGCCGGGCACTCGGCCATTCTAAGGCCCTTTAGTAGTGTTCCACGGCAGTAATTAGGTAAGTGCTTTAGGGGCTTTGGCCCACAATGGCCCATTTTTAAATACCACAGCACCCCCGACCTTAAGGCTTACGCCCTTAATTGTCCAGCTACTTTTCCTACCTTCCTGATTACAGAAAAAGCGGCCTTTATATAACTTTTATCTTCGATTATACGTTAACCTTTCTTTTTCTTTAAGATATATAGCTCTTTATAATTTTTACGAAACTTTACGCTATTATTAAAGGTATCCCAGTAATAACTTTTCTGTTCGAGGCGTTTATACGAAACGATATTACAATAAAAGCCCTAGCAATAAGCTATTTCCTTTAACATTAGGCCCTTTTTTTTCCTACGTAAATCTTTTACATATATCGTAACGTTTCTATAACCGAAAATCGTTACTTTAGTATTACCTGTTAGGATAATATAACCTTTAAGTACCTTTGTAAATCTTTCGAATCGGGCCAAGTTATAAAATATATAAATAAAGCTTTCGGAATCCAAAATTACGCAATTTTTTAATAAATACTTATCTAGCACGTTAAATACCTTATAAAATAAGCCATTTATAAAACTCTTCAAAATTTTCTTTACTTTATCCATTAACTATTACTTCCTTTTAGCTATCGTTAATTCAAGATTCGTAAAAGCTTTTTTCCTAATCGCTTTTACCTCTTTTCGAAACTTAACGTCGAAAACCATCCTTTTATCAAAAACTTTTTAATTTCTTTCGAAAATCTTGCTTCTTAAAATATTAATTATATATCTGCAACTTCATATATTATGCTAATCGTTACCATACGCTCGGCAGCCCTTTTTTTCTCTTTTAAGGTTGCAATCCTTAACTTAAAAGTTTAACCCTACCTGCTTACGCGATAATTCCGAAAACGAAGTATCATTAATAAATTAATTTACCCTTGCAATAAGGCTTTTACTTCCGAAAGTCGTAACATAAATACCTTCTTTTACGGTTTTAAGGTTTAACTTCTTTTGCCGTAAAGGTATTTTCATTAACGTACGAACTTCCTTACTAACGGTCCTATAAAACAACTTATCAACTTTATTTCGAAAAATGGACAACCGTAACTGGTTTACGTATTACGCTTTAAATAGCGCTATCACATTAACGAAGTTATTTACTTACTATAAGCCTACTAATTCAAAAATGTTATTCTTTACGGCGTTCGCTATGGCTATATCTTATTCCTTAAGCCATTCGTAAATATCTTTCGTATTAACGTATCTTCCTTTCTTTAAAACTTTCCTATATTCAGCTTTCGCAAGCTTTATCGCCTTTTCGTCGTTCGCACCGGCGTATTTCTTAAAACTGTTAATCCATTTGCATGTCGATTCGGAAACTTTTAGGCAGGGTAAATACGACTTCCCGACGGAGCTATATATTATCGACCTTATTACGACGAGGCTTTTTTGTTACGAATCGTAACGGTACTTTTTAAGCTGGTATATTTAAAGGAAGTTTTTATATTTCGTTATCTTATCTTCGGAAAAATTAGCTGCGGAATTTGCTTTTTCATTAACATTTTCGAACGAAAGATAATCGGGCTTAGCAGCAGGTAATTCGTTTCTTTCGGGGTCGTATAATCTGACGATGTTTTTGGGCATACGGCTAAGAAGTTCTTCCTATTACGCATCCCATTCGCCGGAGTTTTCGAGCTTCGTTCTTATGAGAAATACTTAACTGTTGCTTATCGTGATCCGTTTCAATTAACTGTTTGGCACCTAATGTGCTAACAGAAAAAGTGGTTTCTAAGGGCAAATATGATAAATCTAGAGAACCTTGCAAACCGGGCTCATAACTGTTAAACAGCCTGAAACCACGATATTGAATATCCTCGGATTACTTCCTGAAAGCGTATATTGATGATGATGATGATAATAGCTAACTATCTGCGTCAGGGTTTCAAGGAATTAATCCCTCATACTAATTAGCTGTCACCCCTGTTCCTTCCAGCCCTTAGCGCGTCATACGGCCCGATTCCTTCCGACCTCAAGCCACTGTATCTGACAATACTAAATGTCGATAGATGAGACTAGAAAGGAGATTGACAGTTGGCTTGGTGCAGATTGGACAAGCGGAATGTACGATAATTTCATTCAGAGAAGACTGGGTGGCACCTGCGATTGGATCCTAAATCGACCAGAGTTTCTTGACTGGAAGTCAGCCGATTTTCCATCAGGAGCTGCAAAGATGTTGTGGATTAGTGGACCTGCGGGCTACGGAAAGACGATTTTATGCGCGAGAGTGATTCAATATCTACGAACAACACTTGATTCCTCACTCGCATACTTCTTCCTTTCGTCCGAGTCGGAAAATCGGGCAGACCCCTTTGTCGTTATGAGGTCTTGGATATCTCAGATGGTATTCCAAGACCGACAAGTGTTCGAGCTAGCTCGCGGAAGATGGGAATCGCAAGAGAGACGTACTGCAATGCGAACGAACATCACCGAACTGTTCGGAGCAATTGTTCAGAATACGCCAAATCTTACCTTCATCGTGGATGGACTTGACGAATGTGCTTGGCGTGAACAGGCTTGGAAGGCAGATCCGAATGATTCCCTTATTGGATTACTTAAATCCATTAAGCAGGCTGTTTCATGCACCAATTCACGGATCATGATAGTCAGTCGTGATGAGCAAGATATCCGAGAAGCCTTGAGAAGTATGGAAGAGAATGATACAAGACCGAACTTGGTCGAATATCGAATTCGCCCTGAAGACGTCAGGTCTGACGCTACGACATTCTCTCGAAGTATTGTCGATCAGAAGCTCGCGAAAAAAACAAAGGCGCAGAGAGACGAACTTTCACAAAGGATGGTCGACCGGTGCGACTCGATGTTCCTGTGGATTAAAATGCTAGAAGAACAACTAGGCAGTTGGAAGAGTCAAAGGCAACTTCAACAAGTTATCGATCAAGCTCCCGTTGGACTAGAGGATCTCTACGAGCGAAACTGGAAGAGAATCACCAACCTCCCAGAGAGCGACAGAAACCGAGCTTTTTCGATTCTGCGATGGGCAACATTTGCTTTGCGCCCGATCAGCATTGCTGAGATTTCGGAAGCCTTGCTTCTAATAGATGATGGCTGCGACGACATCCTAGATGAAGAGCTCCCAGATATTGATGAGGATTATATCAAATCCGGAATCTTGGATCTCTGTGGATCACTTCTGGAGACTCGAGGGATAGCATCGACGCAGGAATTAGGTTCATTGACTGTTCATCTGACACACTTCTCGGTCAGGCAATATGTTCTCCGCCACATGCCGGCGCCAGGGGGCCAATTAATCGTGAACGAGCGCTTGCGTTGGTCGAACGAAACCATTCAAAGTAACGTACTTGCGAAAACATGTCTCCGTTACCTAAACTTTGACCGAGTTTGGGAAGAGATACCGCAAAAAGATGGAAGTAACTGCATAAGCCGAGCGTTTCGAGGGTATGCTGCAGGCTCATGGTACGAACATGCCAAACCGGGAGTCACAAACTACAAAGAAGTCGTCCGATTCGTCAACGCACTATTCCATCCAAAAAACGCGAATTGGGAGGCATGGAGAAAGCATTTTGATACTACCCAACAAGAAAGGATGTTGCAACATCAAGGGAAAATTACGTCAGCCAGTCCATTGTTTTACGCTTCACTTCTTGGCTTCTCTGAAACAATTAGCTACCTCATAGAAGAGGCCAAATTTGGGGTGAACCACGTGGATGAGTCGAATCGAACGGCATTGCTCGCTGCCTCTTCCAAAGGCTGGGTTTTCGGGGTTGAGAACCTCCTCAAAAAGGAAGCAGATGTAAGCATTGCGAGCAAAGAAGGAAGGACGCCAGTCTATGTTGCTTCGTCAAACGGCCACATCGAAGTGGTCAAGCTGCTTCTTGAGAAGGGAGCCGACCTGACTATCGCCAACAATTATGGATGGACGCCACTGAACTCGGCTTCAGACGGTGGATACATCGAAGTGGTCAAGCTGCTTCTCGAAAAGGGAGCCGACCTAACTGTCGCCAGCAACGATGGATGGACGCCACTGAACTCGGCTTCAAACCGTGGACATATCGAAATGGTCAAGCTGCTTCTTGAAAAGGGAGCCGACCTGACTGTCGCCGATAATAAAGGATGGACGCCACTGAACTCGGCTTCTAACCGTGGATACGTCGAAGTGGTCAAGCTACTTCTTAAAAAGGGAGCCGACCTAACTGTCGCCGATAATAATGGATGGACGCCATTGAACTTGGCGTCATCAAACGGACATTTCGAAATGCTCAAGCTGCTTCTCGAAAAGGGAGCCGACCTGGCTGTCGCCGATAATAATGGATGGAGGCCACTGAACTTGGCGTCATCAAACGGAAATATCGAAATGGTCAAGCTGCTTCTCGAAAACGGAGCCAACCTGACTGTCGCT
The DNA here is from genome assembly GCA_004155945.1 of Monosporascus sp. mg162. NCBI lineage: Eukaryota > Fungi > Ascomycota > Sordariomycetes > Xylariales > Monosporascus > Monosporascus sp. mg162. Next base: position 134,325 of record QJNY01000189.1, read on the forward strand.
GATAATAAAGGATGGACGCCATTGAACTCGGCGTCATTAAACGGACATATTAAAGTGGTTAAGCTGCTTCTCGAAAAGGGAGCCGACCTAACTGTTGCCAACGACTATGGACGGACGCCATTGAACTTGGCGTCATTTAATGGACACGTCGAAGTAATCAAGCTGCTTTTCGAAAAGGGAGCCGACCTGACTATCGCCGATTATAAAGGATGGACGCCATTAAACTCGGCTTCCGACCGTGGACACATCGAAATGGTCAAACTGCTTCTCGAGAAAGGAGCCGACCTAACTGTCGCTAACAACGATAGATGGACGCCTCTTATCAGGGCTTCAGGCAATGGACATATCGAAGTGGTCAAGCTGCTTCTCGAGAAGGGAGCGGACCTAACTGTCTCCAACAACGATGGATGGACGCCGCTTAACTCGGCTTCAGAGAACGGGCACGTCGACATTGTCCAGCTGCTGCTCGACAAGGGCGCTAACACCGAGGTCCGGGGCAAGGATGGCGGGACGCCGCTATCGTGGGCCGCCGAGAACGGGTACGAGGCCCTCGTCAAGCTGCTGCTGGCGACCGAGGGCATCGAACCCGATTCGAAAGATAACGCTGGTCGGACGCCGCTGTTGTGGGCCGCCGAGAATGGGCACGAGGCCGTCGTCAAGCTGCTGCTCGAGAAAGGTGTCCATCTTGATGCAGTGGACAATTATGGCCTAACTGCACTTCAACGAGCAGCATTTAGTGGCCATGAAGCTACCGAAAAGGTTTTGATTTTAAAGAGAGGCTCGATACCCGACGACTTTTATGGTCTTCAGGCATTATTTCAATACCCCTAATTCGAGATATTAATGGCTACAGTAACAATTCCTCGCTTTTCCTCTTTTCCTATTTCTCATATCTTTGCAAAAGATGAGGTCTGGGGAAACGCCCGTATTTATATTATTATAATTTCCCACCATCTTTCCAGAAACATCTTGATTATATATATAATTCTGTCTGGTTTGTCATGTAGAACCGCATCATTATAGCCAGGATTGTGAAATTAGTTTTAGTTATTTAGTATTAGTTGGTTTCTTAGTTAGTTTTATTTAGTGTGCTAGTTAAACTAATTCTTTTTCGGTTAGTTACTAATTTTTCCTTAGTACACAGAGTGGCCTGTAGGTTCAGCGGTGTTGGCATCCATTTGGGCTCCAAAGCCAAAGAAAAGGGGGTGGCGTTGGATGCCAGCTGGCGTACGGCTGTAGTCTCACTCCTAGTTAGGCATTAACGATGTGCCCGCCCCCGAGAATCAGAAGATGGAGTTTTCGGACTTAGAAAGCTGTGATTCAAGTAGCTCAACGAATATTCTACCCTTTCCAAGATCTTGCTGGTGGTTATTAGTGCGCGCTGGTATGATCATATTCATTTATTTCAACCATTGCGTGGTATTGTCGACCATGCAGTTGGTCAGATAGGGCGTCACAAAACGAGATTACGCAGAAAAGGGATGAAAAGGGGCTAATATGCCGTTTGTGTAAAAGCCCTTGAAGTTGAGGACGCAGTCCGCCAGGCCCAAGGAACTAAATGCTGTTAATCCAGCACGCACATAGTTTGAAATCACAAGAGACGAATCAACTAGCAAATGCAGAGTATTTTAAGAAATTACGGTACCGACTTTCGTTTCCTTGTTGCCAGAATAGTAAGGACGTGCATGCTTCCCGAGCTTTTCGCCATGACCATCTTGCGAGATGGTATTTATCAGACGTAAAATAGCTGAGTGGGTGGATTATCTGAATTGACCCCTTTCCGGTTCAAAGAATAGCTTATCGTATAACTTCTGCGCCTATTCGTGGGCTTCGGGACTCCAACCGTAACATCTGCTGCCGCGAGAAGAAACGGCTCATAGCAGCACGTCGCTCTTGAGGTGTTTCATGGTGACGAGTACCGAACGCCGACATTTCATGAGAAGGATCGAGCTCCTAGACAGCATCGACGGGGAGTAACCCATAATTAAGCCAGTCATTGTAATCTTAAAAACACCTCCTTGTTGATGTTATTAGCCTAGCATATTTGTATATCTGATACATTCGCTGGATCTCATGTGTGTGCCTCCCGTTCAGTAAAGGCCATACTCAGCTTCGTATGGAAATGATTGAACAGCCAACTTAGGGCTCGGGAACTTTTTTTTTTTTCTTTTTTCTTTTTCTTTTTTCTTTCTTTTTTTTTTTTTTTTGGGGGGGGGGGGGGTGTTGGGGGGGTGGGGGGGG